>QGOG01003832.1:0-28563 GCA_003313185.1 Collybia sp. MG36 | reverse complement strand
AATACACAATCTGGAGCGTGCCTCGACGGATAGGTCGTCAGAAGGAAAAACCTTGGGCGAGAAATGAATACAGGTATGATGCGGATGGTTCGACGCGGACCCCAGTGTGCCCTACGGACAGACAAGGTAATGTCGTATCATGGATAGTATCCACGAGTCGACGCGGATGTGTTCAACACGGACTCAATTCATCAACGCAGAAGGTGTTCATCACGGAGCGCACATATGTCAACAAGACATACGGATCTACTCAACGCGGAATAGACGCTTCGCGGGGTTTGAACGGGTCGACGCGGATTCAATCGACGCGGGCTTGTGATGTTCGGAAAAGGGCATTTACTCATACGCGGAATGATTTCGACGCGGAGCGAATGGGTCAACACGGATTGCTCAACGCAGGTATAACGTATTCGGAAGGGGTTTACTCAACGCGGAATGGATTCAACGCGGAGTGTTTGAGGGTCAACACGGATTTGTTCAACGCGGACTTGATTGGGGTGGGAAAAGATACATCCTCGACGCGGAATGGATTCAACACGGAGAATGAACGGTCGACGCGGATGTATTCGACGCGGGCCTGGAGGGAACTGTCTCGACGTGGAATAGGTTCGACACGGAGCGTAGACGAGCTAATGTGGATTGACTCGATGTTGGGACGGGGGGGGCACTCGACGCGGAAGAAGTACTTCGCGGAGTGTGTTACCGCAGATTCATCCAGGATCTGCAGAGTGTGTGGGTCAACGCGGATTACTCAACGCGGACCAACCGGTGGGGCAAAAAAAATCCTCAACAACGAACAAGTCGCCGTAAAACATGCGGATTGATCTACTCGACGCGGAATAATTTCGCGGAGTAATTGTGAGGTCGACGCAGAACTATTGAACGCGGGCCTGCTGGTGGCAAGACACGGGATCTTTGAACTTGGAGGAAATTTGTCGCAGACGATGCATCACACAGTGATGTGAATAAGAAATAAGTCTAAGGGTGGGGGGGATAGTTGGTACAATATTAACATAACATCATTAGTTTCAGGGAAATTAACTTGCCAAAGATGTAGCACCGAACAGTAAACAGAGCACGGCATTGGAACCATAATTCTCATACTCTAACACAATTGAACGATTTAGGGACACCAGGTCTGCGAATGCCAGCCACGATAAGGGATGATGAGCCAATGAGTTGCAGGCTCTGGACAGTGACCCCAACTTGAGATTGACGGCCCTCCTGGGGAGTGATCAAACCCCAATGTAAGTGATGCCGTGTTACATTCATCTACGCCCAGGGAAACCACGAGCTCATTGGTCGGAGCAACAGGTGATTGGCGCAGAGGAGGGCAACATGGCCGTTGCCACAAAAGTGGAACGAGGAATGGATAGTCGAGGAAGGAGGGAGAGTTGGGATGCGGGATCCGAGACGAAGTGCAAGGTACTTATACTTCGCAAGTGGCTGACGTCAACATATGGAGCCCAGGAAATTAGCTCCACCGTGTATTCGGGCGTGTTGGATCGTGTGAAAGCCCAATGGCTCGATTGTAGTGCTGGTAGGAGGACAGGTTATTTTCTAATGACCATCGCTATTAGAGCGTCATTTCGATCTTTGCTGCTGAGATGCTGACGTACCACCAGGTTCACCATCCAAACACAAGTCTCGAAAGCTTTGGTCATCCTGGAGTGACGTCAGAGGTGGTGACAGTCAATGGGGTCATTATATGTCCCGCGGGTGCTTCAGTCATGTACAAATTCCAGTGGTAGCTCAGCAGTGGCTATACTTAACTGAAGACCCAACCCGGCATGCTACGATCAACGCGATGGACGAAGAATCCACAGGCACAAACCAAATGCAGAGAATGTCGTAAACCTACAGCACCCACTGGCATTTTCCATCTCATATTCATGTCAAGTATAGGTATACAACAGTAGGGTAGTGCTGAGACTTCGTCCAAAGGGAATAGAATGGAATTAGGTGTAAAATTTGCGATTCTCGTTTGCACCAAATAGATCCTTCCTGATTTCTGGTAGCATCTGGAAAACATATTGGTGACAAGAACAAGCGTTGAAGTGAAGGGCACGCACCCGGTCTTCCAAAAGCCTCAAACGTTCATCTAGTGTGTTATCAAGGGTGATACGCCGTGATCCACTCATTAACTTTACCCCGCCAGCACTGGAGAATGTTGAGCTGGCACACAAAGCATTCTGGGGAGATGGTTACTTACCCCTCGTCGCTGAGGGTACCTTCAACCTCGAAATCGATCTCCCTCCCACTGACCTCCTTGTAAGTCTCTGCTGCGTGTGCCGCCGCCTGTTGAACCGCCTCAACATCCCGCTTTCGTGAATGGACAGTGACACTAGGCTCCAAGAGCTGCAGGAACCCCTGAACAATGACACCCTCGAGGAATTGAACGTATTGCCCCTCATTCTGGGCAAGTGTGAGGATAGAGGAGCGGGATGTATCGAACAAGTCCTGTAGATGCTCCTCGCGACGATGGAGGAGTTTGAGGCGAGATTTGTTGGTCAAGGTGGATTGCGCGCTTGAACATATTTTAGGATGGCAAGATGGTGCTAAAAAAGCCATACATTTTTTGTGCAACCTCCGCGCCCTTGCGTTTCTTCTCGTACTGAGCGTCGATGGCTTGTTGTTCTTGTTTCACGAGCTTGGCCTTGACCACGCATTCTGCTTAGATTAAGCAAGGCGTGACATTAGCCAGCCCTACCTTTTCTATTGCAAACTCCTCGTCGGCCTTGACCCTAATTTCCCTCGCCTTCTCGAGTGCCTCTTGCTTGATAAACGCAACCTGAGTCGCCGTCGTCAAGCTCATGCGTGGGGAGGGGAGTGCAGCACAGATCTACCATCTTGTTCATTTCGGTAAGAACTTCATCATCATTCAGTGGTCGTGAAGTCATAGTGATCTATATATTGTGGGGAGGTGATGGAATGGATCTGAGCCTCGGGTTATAGCACCAACTTGGATTTGACCATGGCAATCGATGTTTGGCCATTATTTGATCTGGCTAGACGACAAATAATACCAAACCACAATGATCACTGACAACCATTCCTGCACCCTGTATTGAGAGGTGCCGCCGCCCCACACTATTGATATAAAGGTCGAACGTTGACATCCACTTCACGCATGCTCATTCCCTCACGAACCGCCGCCGCCACCAACACCCTCAATGAGGCACAGGTGGTGGATCTCGAATGATGATAGACGGGGAACAGGCTTAGCTATCATGGACTTATTGCATGACTACTTGTACATCTCGTTTATTACTTCTCTTGTGAATCCGGGGATTGCTTCTCGATTTTGGTGTTCAAGCTCGCATTGAGTTATGAGTAGATCATGTCCTGTACCCAACTCGGGAGCATGCAAGCCAGAATTCTGTTCCGCCTTCTTCATTCCATCCCAAGGGACCCAAGTCACATTCAGCGCAAGCCAATAATTTCAGCTTGGGGCCTGGGATTGATCATACAGATCAACACTGGGGGATAACCATAATGGTTTACCTGCAGTAACGTTAGATTGTACAGGCTTGGAGAACCCAATATTTTCAAAGGACATGGGTGATGGTGTGATTAACCACCAAGTCGTGGTCTGGGGAGGGTCTGGGAGCGCTGGGAGTAATGCGTGTATTGCACGGTCGGCAGGTTCGAGCTAATGAGGCTGATCGTAATTAACCTGCCCCAATGCGACGCGCCTATGGACGCTATCTTACCTGTACGCTTGCCCGCTCGACCCACATCGCTACGCCCTCCTTGAGAATGAGACTCCCGCATTCTTGCCTAGGGCAAACGAGCGCATATTTGTTCACCAAACCGTCAGCATCTGTCTTGATCACATCATCCACTGCAGGAAACTCGGAAAGGGGTTGCGACGACTTCAAGTTCCCCGAGGGGCGTTGGAGCGCTTCCCAGACACCCGCAGGTATTGCTTGACCTTGGGAGTTCATGAAGAAGATATTGCAACGGTGATGATGTTTGATATTATGTGGATTCAAAGGATGGATCTTTGTGACTATACACTGTCAATAAACTAAACACTACAGCCTAGAGGGACAAGATTATGTGGGGTATCGGGATTGTAATACAAAACGAGATGTCTATTTCCGAGGGGATCCTGTCGGCGAGCCGCGACTGGAGGCAGGTCGTTCCAATCGATTATGGAGCCTTTCTAGCTCTCTTTCAAGGCTATTTTGGCGTGGTGAGCTGTGAAAATTTTTTCAAGGGGACGCTTACTTGAGCGCCTTTTGCTTGAAATCTGCGGCGTCACGCTCCGCTCGTCGTTTCGCCGATTGTAGATTGCTTTCTTCCGTTTGCTATCAGGGAGGGATGCGGTTAGTGGTGCTAAAGTGATAGGGTGTAGTGAGCATCACCATATCATCCATAGCACGTCTTAAGCTTTGTATTTGAGCCTCGTAGACTTTGCGTTCCTCTTCAAGCTTTGCGCGCTGCCGGTCACTCTCAGCCAATTGGAATTTGGTGTCGCGCGCGATTTTGTCAGCCGATCGTTGTAGTCGAGACGTCTCGCTCTTGTCTTTGTTGAGTTGACTGGTTAGTTCCTCAATTCTACTGTCAACGCGGCGGGAGGTGGTTGCTGGTCTTGGTGAACTTGCATAAGATTTCGTTTCGAGATCGACGATTCGAACTTTCAACTCTTTGATTTCTTTTTCCAGATTGGCCTGTGCTTGCTCGAGTTAGGGAATCATGGGTTTGAGTCATAGTCACCTACATTGAGTCTGTCCAACTCTGAATTCTCCACACGAACTTTGCCCAACTCAATCTGGCAATCGTTAGCGTGTGCTTCTGCCTTCTTCATGCGGTCAGTGGCATTGGTAACACGATCCTCCTGTTCTTCGAGGGATCGCTCAAGGTCCTGTTTCTTGAGCTGGAGACGCTGGAATTCTCTGTCCGACGACATCTTGTTTGTGTCGACATGGTCAAGTTTAATGGTTTCCAATTCTGCCTGAAGGGCTCGTCGGGCTTTTTGAAGGAGTGCTCTGTCGGCTTCGGCATCATCTAATACGCCACGCAACTCTCGGACCTGCGAGTGTAACGCGACAATTTGGGACTGTTGCTCAGTCTGCGCAGCAGTAGATGCCTCGAATGCCTTGGTGAGATCGGTAATCTTGGTGTCCATCCTGTCCTTTTCTTTTTTCCAGCCGCCACTATTGTATACCTCATCATCATATCTGAGCTGGAGCTCATCATAGTCTGATCGAATCTTGCGGTTATCTTCCCGAAGACGACTCAAACTATCGCGTTGTGATTGAAGTTCTTCCAAGAATATGAATTTGGAGAGGACATGAGAAGGGCGAAATATATGTACCTTCGCTAAGTTGAGCCAATTCGGCTATGGTCGACTTATTAGAACGTTGTTGTATTACACTCTCCTTGCCTACCTTGATATTTCTTCCGCGTTTGATCAGTGGTGAAGTCTCGCTCCGCGAGGTCCTTCTGGTGCTGTTCTCTCTCATCTTCCAATTCTTCTGCTAATCGTTGACGTAGCATCGCCATATCAGAGGAATCGCGGCCTTCTTCTTCCAATTTTGCGTCCAGGTTTCGCAATCTCTTTTCAGCTGCCTTGAGCCGATCATCAGCAATTTTGCGCTCAGCAATAGCATCAGTTTTGGCTTTCTCAGTTTCCACCAATGTTCTCCGTGCTTAAATTATTATCTCAGTGGTTGAAGCACGATGAATCAGGGGACAAACCAAACGCTTCAGCTCGGGCTGCCTTGGCTCTGGCAATTTCAGCCGCCTCCAGACGTTCTTGGTAGGTCTGTTCCTTTGCCTGGTATGTTTTAATAGCTGCCAAAAGTTCTGGGGCGATGTGAGCGTCATGAACGTCAATGGTTAGTCAATCGCCATATCCTACCGGACTGAGCCGCGGTTGATGCGGAAGACAAAACTTCATCGTCCTGAACTCTCTTTTGGAGCTGCCGCTTTGCCGCTAGAGATGAAATGAGAGTACGCGCGAACTGCATAACTTGGACCTTTACCCGTCGCCTCACTGCTTGAAACGTCGAGTCGCTCTTGTAAATCTGTAACTTCGGCCTGAAGCTGTTTTTTCACCTGTATGAATTCCCTGATTTGCGCTTTTTGGGCCTCTATTTCTCCTTGCGTGGTTCGTTGTTGGACAACCTTACCGCAATTTGGTGAGATGGGGCGCGCACAGATCCGAGAAATGTACTCACCAGAGCCTTCCGTGATTCTTCCAATCGACTATAATTGGTGCGTTCAGCGTCGATGGTGTTTTGGAATTTACTCCACATGGCTTGCACGCCTCCGATTTGCGCCGCCTCGGCTGAGCGGCGGGCCTCAGCTTCCTCTTGCAATAATTCTGCGAGTCTGGTATTTTCCTTCGATAACCGGGAGCGATATTGTTGGAGGAATTGTTTTGAGCCATCGCTATTCTCGAGGTCTGCTGTCATCTCACGGATGGACGTCTCCAGGTGATGCCGCACGCGGTCTGATGCAGCCATTTGGATTTCAAGCACTTGAACCTGCTGCTTGAGGGCCATGACCTGTCTATCCGGGGTTCGGTGGGAATCAGATCCAGTTCGAGAACCACTGTCGGAATCTATCTTCCATTTTGTGGGAGTTGTATTGGCTGAGGCCTGACTTTCACCAGTCTTATTGGGTCGGAGCGGATGCGATCGTGCAGTCATTTCCTTTGCAAGTGCTTCATCAGCAGTTTGTAGCTCGCGGAGTAGTTTCGATTGGAATGCCGCATCCGCTGGGCCACTGGACATGATCAGTTGCCGTATTTCCGCGTGTTGACGCTCGACAAGATCTCGTATCCTCGCAGCGGTCAAGCGTGAGGTATCTGATTCTTGCAGCTGGCTCTCAAGCTCAGCAATTCGTGATTCGTACTGGCGTTGTACTTTCGCCATCGAATTGGGGACCTGGGTTTCCTCTGTAAGGCGATCCAGCTCGGTGTCCAGCTGGGCTTTGGATCTTTCCACAAGTTCAAGTCGTTGTGCAAAGTCGTTGGCTTGATGCTTGGCGTTTTCAAGCTCATGCTGGAGCTTCCGTGACTGTAACTGGGCCGCCTCTGTAGCGCGTTTCGCATTCTCAACATCGGCGAGGGCACGGGCGGCTCTCTCTTCCTCGATTCGTGCGCTCCTATCTTTGGATCGGAGTTCGGCCCTCTCTTTCTCGGTCTCTCTGGCCAAGTCCTCCGCCTCGCCGATCAAACGGGCCTTGGCCTTCTCGAGGGATCGTATATATGTCGCGTTCTTCTCCAGTTCGACCTGCGCATCAGCCAATTGTCGGTCGGTCACTCGTTTTGCTTCTTCCAAGACATGGACGTGTTCCACGATGGTCTTGTCCTGCTTTGATTCTAGCTGTTTGACCTCCCATTCGCGATCTTTGAGATCCTTGAGTGCTTTGTTCAATTCACGATCCGATTTGATATTGCGATCTTTCAGCTTCGCTATTTCTGACTTCTGGCTGGAAGCAAATTTCTCCAGCTGGGCGCGTTTCGTGGATTCACTCTCAAGCTGCTTTTTAATCGTATCTAATTGGCGGTGTTGGGCTTCTTGATCGCGCTGGAACTCGAGAACGACGTCCTCGAAGTCTTGGTATTTAGCCTGCGCTGACGCGAGTTGGCGTTCCAGGCCCTAACTTTCATGTCAGCTGGTATGCGTTGGTTGATAGTCAATAAAAGCCCACCTCCTTGGCTTTGTTGACATCTGCAAGTTGGTTTTCGGAATCGTGTTGGCGTGAGCGAAGCGACTGCAATTCGGACTCCATTCCCCGCCTCGATTTCTCGAGCTCTGAGAGAGCGGCCTGGGATTTTGCAAGTTGGCTCTGAACATCACGTTCTCGCTCTTGCAAGGATGCATATACACTCTGTAGAGATGAGCGTTCCCGCGTTGACTGATCCAGCTCGAGCTTGAGTTTGCTCTGACTCTCTAATGCGGAATGGCGGGCCTCGGTAAGATCCTGATGCAATTTGCTAACCTGGGAGCGCAGGTTGGTGAGTTCCTCCTCTTTACTCTTCTCCACCTCGTTCCGGCGGGTTTCTTCGCTGGTTTTTGCCTCAAGTAGCCCACGTAGCTCGTCCAATTCAGCCTGGAGTTTGGTGCGGTTGGCAACTACCTCGGCGTGGTCTGCTTTCTCAGCTTCGAGTTCAGCCAAGAGTACATCAATATCACTCTGCAATTCAGTGATTTCTTTGGATGCCTGTTCGCGCTCCTTGACAGAAGCTTGCAATTGCTGCTGCAGTGAGGCAATTTGATCCTCCTTTCGCTGAATCATGTTGGAGTATTCGGTTGTGGTGCGACCTAATTCGTTCAGCTGTTCCTTCGCTTGGCGAGCCTCTTGCTCGAATGCGTCAGCTTTGCTCTTCATCAGCTCTCTTGATAGGTTCGTAAGGAAATCGGAGAATTAATCACGACTGGGGAGACGCACTTGTTTTGGACCTCAACGCTCAGCTTTCTTTCCATTTCTTTCAAGAGAACATCAGCCCGCTCTTTGGTCCTCCCAGCGTCCTCTTCCCGTTGAATGACAAGATTCTTCAATTCTTCGCCGAGTTTGTGTAATTCCTCAATGTCGGCACGCATCACATCAATTTCTTCTTGAGCCCCTGTAAGGTCATCAACGAGTTGAGCCTCTTTCTCAAGCCAAGACTTCTGCTCTGTTTCAAGCTCTACAAGTCGCTCGGCCGCTTGGTCAAAGCCGGACCTTAGTGACTCGCGATTTTCCTCGCTCTCCTTCTGCAATTTCATCGCGCGATCGAGCTGAGAGTCAAGTAGATCCAAATCTGCCTGAAGCGCCGCAACCTCGTCTTCCAGTTCAGCTTCGCGTTTCTTGCTCCGTTCCAGCAAAGCGTCTTTGTCCATCGCGAGGGCACGCTCTGCCTCAAGTTGATCTTCGACCCGCCGCTTCTCTGATTCAAGCGACATTTTAAGACTTTGCAGGTTCTCGCGCTCCAGTTTGTCCCGCTCTGCGCGTTCCCGAACGAGAGCAAGCTCAGCCTCTTTTTTGCGCAACTCATCATCGCTCCGGGTCGCGGCAAGCAACGGTCGAACCTAGCATGAACTAAGCAGGGGTCAAGGGGATGAGGTCCAATGCTTACCTTTGTATAGAGTTGCCACCATGGCCAATCCCTGAGTTCTCCGTAAACCCTCGCGTTCCGCTGAATGGTGCGGATGGCAACGGCGCGATTAAGAATTTTCTTCATCTGCCGTCGAGCGGTCCACATGCGTGCAACGGCCTGAAGTCTGGAAAATACTTCAAACAGCAGCAGATCCCGCCTCTCTTCCAGCTCGGCCAAAACTCCAGCTTTGAAGAAGATTTTCGACGTCCCGATTTTGTATATAGACTCATCCAGCTCCAGCGTATTGACCATACGCCTGCAGGCCTCTCGACCGTCCATATACCCTCTTGGAATAATCCCGGGGGTTAATATCTCATATCGCTGTCGGAACTCCACGAAGGGTAGCCTGTTGGGATATCCAAGCCGGGCAATCCGGATTCCCTCCAACACACCGTTGCATCGAAGCTGATCTAGCACTAGCGGGACATCCACCCGTCCGGGCTTTTTGTGCGCATTTGGCACAATACACCGAACAAAATGTGGTTGGGTGGCCTGAAGCTGCATCATCAGGCTGGATAACTGCTCTTTGTGCCGTTGAGCAACGGTGCGAAATGCACCCTTCTTCAAAGCACGTTTCTTTCCGGGCCCGAACATGTTCCCTACACCCCCCGTCCCATTAATCGGTATGTTGTCGAATTCGGAGAAGAGAGTAGAGACATAGCGCTCGGAGGAGGCTGCCAACACGCGTGTGAGATTGTCATTGAGCGGATCCTTATTCTTTTCAAGCCATCCTTCTGTTCTGTACTCCACCTTCGCGGCATAGTGCTGGATGATGAAGCCTTGCTCGAACCGTGAGCGCTCATACTTGTCCCGTCCAGGATGGTAGTCGTCATCGTCCACGTCCAAGTTACCGGCCCACATGTGGTGCAATTTGTTGGTGAATGTGAGGTCAGTGGCTTTAGGCATAATGCATTCTTCGTCCAGGCAGCTGAGGATACCTATCGCTCCGCCACTAGCTTCGATGAGATCAATAGTTGGTTGCAAATCAAGCCCGAAATTAACGTAGTCCCACTTGATCCCTTCGCGGGTGTATTCCTCCTGTTCGAGCACGAACATATGATGATTGAAAAATTGTTGAAGCTTCTCGTTAGTGTAGTTGATCAAAAGTTGCTCGTATGCATTTATTTCGAATATTTCGAACCCCGCAATATCCAGAACCCCAATGAAAGTGGACTTCGAGGATGGTCTGTCCAAAGCATGGTTGATGCGGTCGACAAGGGAGCCAAAAGATTTCTCATATAGTGTTTTACAGAGTGCGGCGAGCTCGTCCAGGGCTTGGTTCCTGGTACGGGCTTGCGATACCCACTCTCGCCCAGCAAGTACACGGGGGCGGAGAACAGCCCGAGTGAATTCTGCTACGGGAACGCCTAGTAGGTGGCAGACGCGTTCAGCTTGTGATGGGTCTGGCATGGCTGCGTCATCTCCGCGTGTGGATGTAATTGTGATATTTCCGATGTGCAGAATAGCAGCAACAACGCGGAACAGGTCAAACTGCTCGGCAGGCGTAAATCCCACAACGTCCAAGGCAGCCTAGAACATGTGATTAGCTTGTGCGCTTTGGGGTCACCTCGGGAAACTGACGATTAGTGCCTGCCACTCTTCCTTATCATCAACACCGTCAACCTCACGTCTGCTCTTGTTGAGGTATTCATAATCCGCGACGTCGCGCCCGAGAAGTAAATCCTCTACGTTGAAAGGTGAGATCGATGCCCTTCCCAATGAATTCACGCACCCTTCAATCGCCCGCCTCCAGCCATCAACTGATAGAAGACGTGGAAACTTCGTTCTGCCTCGCTTCTGACCACCACTCGACTTTTCTCCAGCAGATACCAGTCAATATTTGCACCAGCAATGCTGCCGTCTGGAGCAAACATAATTCTTACGAACTTCCCAAACCGACTGGAATTATTGTTTCGTTGTGTCTGCGCGTTTCCAAAAGCTTCCAAAATTGGGTTGGCCTGAAGAATCTGCCGTTCAAGGAGGCCTAGTCGACCTTTAGCTGTCATGTGCGACCCAGTGGCAGACATAGAATGGGACATTGCGTGCCCTTTCTTTGAGGAGTGGCTCCGCGGTAGCCCTGTCGCTGGCATTGATGTAAGGGTAGGAGATCGGGAGTGCGAGGGGGTGGGTGGGTGAACATCCGTAGCAATGGCTGCGAGGTATTGAATGACCTTCTTGGTGCTTTCGGTCTTGCCAGCACCGGATTCACCGCTATCACGCTGTTCAGTAAGGCGAGGAGGGAGAAATGAAGGAACATACGTGATAAGGATACTTTGATTCTCTCGTTCCTCTCCCATATTCACCCACGCCCGTTCTGCGACTGCGAATATGTGTGGTGGGTTCTCATCGCGCCGTTTATTACGGTACTGCTGGACGATGGCATCTGAATAAAGAGGAAGATGTTGGTAAGGATTAATCGCAACAAGAAATAGCCCAGAATATGTCTGCAGCACGTTGTAAGTCGGTACACACACATCAAATATGAACTCACGTAGATAGCACCGGAGCCGTACCTTAGTCTCAGATTGTGCACCACACTCGCTTCGTTCAAGAATGTTAGATCAGCTATATCCTCCACCCTATCAAACTTGGGCGGGTTCATCTTGAACAGCGCCTCAAAAGGCACCCTCCGGAACTACAGATGCACATCTGAAATCAACCCGTTGCGAAAATTCCATTGGAGAAAGGAGCGCACCTCGCCACCGGCAGCCATGATGACCTCGGCTGCATCATCCTCCTCGCGGTTCACCCACCCCGCAAGGTACCCCTCTTTGGAATCAGGAACCCAAACCCATTTCTTCTCATTGAATTCGGCTTGCTGTGCAGCCGCGCGGGCCGCCTCCGCGCTCAGCGAAGGGCGGGGAGCGGGCATCGTGTGTATGGTGTGTATGACGCTGGTTCCCTCAAATGAGTTAGAATTGAGTTGTTATGACTAGCGATCAGCAGGGGGCGGTACTAAGTTGGGTTGAATTTGATTCAAAGTGATTCTTTGAATGCTTCGCTTTGTAGTCGTGGTTATCGGGTCTTAGATATAAAGGACGCAAGTATGGCAGAGGGTAGAACACTGCAGTCCCTTGCATGCAGGGTGTTGTGGTTGGTGCAAGATACAATCGAGTTTCGACCTGCAGTGTTTCGACGCGCGTGCAATGCGAGCCCCGTGATGCGCAACTTGGTTCTTGAACCAACGTCTCCAGATCTATTAGGGACCCGAGATAAGATAAGATTTCTTCCATCCCTCTCTGAGGCTCTGGGTTCCACGGCATTGAGAGTGGCTAACCCTTGCAACATCTTCCATTACGCCGTATATAATGCCCCGACATTTGCGTAGACACAAAAGGCCCAAGCCTCAGCCGAGTGGTTCTTGAACCATAAGCAAGGTGTTGGTTGGATATATATGAGTAGTCGAAACATAATATTACTTGGGTACACTCAGGCCTTGTAAGGGCCTTACACACATTATCCCCACAAATTCAACTAACTCAGTTTCCGTTCAATTATTGAACTGAGGTGCAACGTCAGCCGTTCATCCCATAAATCTAAAGCACAGGGGAAAGAAGTAACTTACCTCGACAACAAGTGACGCGGGCCAAGGTGTCACTTCTCCTCGGTGATTAATGTACATTTGCCTGGGGGTGCCGTGTAATTCCTCAGAGAACCTATAAGTTCGTGAGTAGATGAATGTTGAGGTATACGATAAACACACTTGGCGAGCTTCCCAGATACGCCCGGGCCGCGTTTGAGGTCCTTGAGTCCCAGGATGACAGCGAGGATCGGAGGCACAACTGATTCAAAGAACTTGGCAGATAACATGCTGTTCGGGGACGATTGAGCCAATGAGAGAGATTCATGACGTAGGTCAATATTCACCCATTCTCGCCGACCCCAAGGATGGCAGCCCTTTCCGCAGGTCTGTCGAGCTGGAACGCGGCTGTGTTGGGCCCAAAGACGGACGACTAGGTAGAATGGTTATCAATTCGATACGACTGGGCTATGTAATGAGGACGCACATCGGTGTTGGCCTTCCCGATGCTTGCAAAGATCAAATCACCAGCCTTGACACTCACGGGGCCAATCTCATCAGCTCTCGTAGCTGTTCGATACACACCCGCAAGCTACACATGAATCGTCAATTAGGATCGCCTGTGAGTGCAGAGTGGGTCTACATACTGGCTGGTTGATCCCTAATCCAAAGGTCAGCTTTCTAGCGACAAATCAAGGGAAATACTCACGTAACGCCTCACGGACATACTTTGCAACCTCCTCGTGGGCGCCCTTCTCCCACTCCATTGCTTTCCTCGCCAGCTCCACAATGCGCGCGCGCTCCGTCTCCCGCCCGTCCTCCAGGTAGTAGTCAACAATGAGTGCGAGAGCCTGGGAGAATACAGCAGCCGTAGGGACAGTTGCGGCGAAGACGTGTGAGGCCAAGGCGGCGTTGTTCAGTTTGGGGATGTTGGACAAAGCTGCAGGGGAGGGTGGATTTTTGAGATCCTTGACATGCGTCAGGAATTCATGCTCCCAGCGGCTTTTGTTCAGCTTGATTCAAAAAGTTGAGATAATTGAATTGATGAGATGGAAGACCACGCACAATGTCGCTAGTGCGGTCAATTTTCTCCTCAACGATTTTCGTCACCCGACGTTGTATCTGAATAGCACTTTCACGCAGACGCCAATCATGGACATGGTCGGTGTTGAGGTAGATGTAACTGGTAATTATGTTAGCCAACTGATGAGTTGGTGATTAGCAGGATACTCACCGCCCGACATCCGCGAACATGCCGTATGTAGCTTGGTCCCTCCACGAACCCCGTTCGTTCTCTTTTGTCTTCAACGGCAGACCCATCTTAATTTTCAAGCAATCAGCCCATCCGTCACCTGAATCGAACACAAGAACTCACAATTCGTTCTCCAATCCATCTGACCGGCAGAAGGTTGATCACATCTCGAACAATGTCCACGAAATAGGCTCCCCCGACCTTCTTCGTCTTCTTCTCTTCAATTAACCCTCGCGCCTCCTTCTCAAAGTGGACCGACCAGTCCTGATGGTGGTAGATATTGGTCACTTCGTTGCGGCCGAGGATGAGTGCGCGGGTCGCGCGGACTTGCTCCATTCGCGCCGCTTCTTCCCTTGCGATCTGCTCCGACGATGTAGAGTCGGTTGGCGAAGGGGGGTTTTGCTCAGCCGGGTCGGCAGATGGGGGGGCGAATGTCGAGGCAGTGGGCGACCTTTTAGGCTGACGGCGTGATAGCTATTTCATTCACGCATCAGCAAACAGAAGCAACAAGAAGCAACGGGGAGTCAGATACCGAGTTGAAAAACCCAGTCCTTGCTTCTTTGGAAGTGGCGGCGTCGGAGTTTGCGATGCCAGATACCGTCGCCAGCCTTTCGTCGTATGCGGAGGCGTAATGCGGGGTGGTGAGCACCTGTTTGACGCCATCATATGTATCCACGATATGCATGGGCTTGGGTGCACGGGGTCGGCTCCAGATGTATGCATTCGTCTTGGTCCCACCATTGGCTATGGAACAAGACGGTGAGCGTTTTCGCCCCAGGAGAAGCTTGTGCTCATACCAGCACGGTTCTTTTCCATATGCTCCTTCATGTACGAGGGTACCAAGAATGGGAAGTGGGCATATGCCGATTTGGCGGGATAGTGCCGCGGAAGGGTTCGGAAGAGCAGCTTTGTGAGCATTCCCCCGAAAGAACCATCCTCTTTGTCGTACTGGCAGTCACTGTATCCCCAGGACGTGAGATTCTTGGCTGTGTGATGGCGTTAGTATGCCGCATCTTCCGTCGATGCAAAAGCATCACTAACGCGTGAACTCTGTAGTGAGAAAAGGATCTCCCCTCGTCAAGCACACTGCATCTGCGAGGATTGCGCGCGAGATTGTGTACCCCGGGCACAGACCTGCCCCAGGGATCGGACTTTTTGCCTCTTCCGCGTGAAGCCCGACATACAGTTCAAGATTGTCGATAGTGTTGTAAAGAGCCTCAGCAGGTTTCTGAATAGGGCGTCATAATGGGTGCTTCCTATATTCCTGCTGACTCACATGAACCTTGGGATCAGAATTCCAGTCCTTGAAGCTGTTGAAAGCTATTCACTCAAGGTCAATGTCTGCCTAGAAACCAAAAACCGACATACGCTTCAAGCCCATAAACTTCCTAAACTCATTCATCTAAATCACATATATTAGCAAGCAGAGGGCGGCGGTGGAGTAGTACTGACAGAACAGCTCCCCCATGCCCTGGATTGTTCGATGCCCATGACCTCGATGATTTTCATTGCCGCAGGCGTTCCCATGGCCCGGAACGCACCCGCAGACCATTCAGTCGCATCTTGGATGAGGCGCGCAAGATCGTCATCGGAAAATGCACCAGACGGCAAACGTTTCAACCTATTAGGGGGAACATTGGTTCAGCGGTTATCGGAGGAATGGGCGTATAACGCACTTGCCAAACGTCCACTCCTGCACTGGGCCTTTGGGAATCATGTGCTCATGAGCAGCCGTTTTGAAATCTTCGGTTGTCACCTGGGCCTGTAGTCAGAGGAGGGATAGGGGCGGATAATGTAAGCTCACTTTATCCAGGTCCTTCCCATCAAAAAGCCGCTCGAATTCACCAGTAATCCACTCTGCATCTTCGGTAGATATCGTTGAGTGCCAGCGGTACATGAGGTTAAACTCAATAGAAACGACATTTCCCTCGCCACGAGGAGAGACGGTATGGTCTAAATTTCGCATCGCCTAAGGGATATGAGTATGGTGGTATACCCAAAGCAGCAGCAACGGACCATCAGTGGATCGAGGCGCCATGCACACTCGTCGCGGGCGAGCCCGAGAATAGCACCAACGTAATCTGTCGCCGTGCTAAGTTGCACTTCGAATATTAAACAAACGGTCGACAAACCTCCAAGAATGATTTGCATGAAAAACCCGCAATTCACGAGTCGCGCTCGATGGAAGAGTTCGTCGTCTTGGGCCTGGCGGTCGGATGCACTAAGCAAGGCAGGGTGCTTGAATGTGCTTTGCTCATTGATATTGAAAATCTGCTCTGCAACGAACTACATGGGAGTATTAGTGAATCAAATCTCAAGGAGAAAGGGGAATCATACGTTGTGGTTCCTGCACAAGAGCACAAGGAGAGCACAACTCGCAGGTGGCATGAAGCGTAACCTAGAATCGGCGAATACGTCGTTGTGTAAACGACCCATACCATCGTGCTTCCGCACTTGGTTGACATCATCATCTGAGTTGCCATAGAGAATGCTCAAGTCGAGATATGAGCTCGTTGCGTTAATGCTGGGATCCTTGTGGTTGGTATTGAAAATACTATGGATGACGAGATCGGCAAAGGCAAAGAAGAGACTGGATATCCCGCCGGGGTGCTTTTCGAATGAATGTTCCGGGCGACGGAGGAGGGTATCGAACACGAGCCTAGAATCCGGAAGGGTGTGGGGTGGAGCTAGATGTGTGGAGGGTACGGTCCGCGCATATGGTGTATTGGCGCGACCCAAAGCCGGGAAGAGCGGGTTGTAATTCGACCCATCCGCGGAACGGTAAACATATTTTGAGGAGGTGATCCTAGGAGGAGCCTGCGTCGTGGGGAGAATGGAAACGTAGTTACTTGGTGGATGAGGAAGGTCCTGGTAAACTGTTTCAAAGTGGGTTAGATTATATGTGGGGTGGGAATGAGGGGGCCGGAAGAAGTTCCGGGTGTCAGATATACATACGGAGGTTTATGACAGCTTGTTGGATTTTCATGGAGAGATCAAAGTCTTCGAGTCTGGACATTAGGACGAGGACCTTCTCAAGCTGCGGAACGTCCCACGAGTTTGGCTTCCTTTAGGCAGGGTTGGGGGACAACACTCACCAGCATCTGGCGGTCGTCGAGGCCTGCAGAGTTTGCGTGCTTGATAGCATCTAGATACGCTGGCTATCAAAGGCGGTCAGCAGGGCACGCGCCCTTGAGGGGGATACTACTCACAAGGTCCTCGACGGGGTTAAAGACGGGCTTCACGATCAGTCTTTTGATAGCCAGTGCCTTGTCCACAACATCGTTGGGATTCTCAGGGACGGCGCCATTGGTTTCGAGGGGTGCACGACTTGCTCGCCAAGCCTCGACGCCACGAGAAAACTTGATTATGGTATCTTCCATTATGTATCACCTGAGAGGCGGGCGGGGAAAGGAATATGAAGATACAAGCTGAGGAGAATGGGGTATAAATAGGCTGAATGTCAAACTAACAGGCACGTCGGATCTGGGATAAGTAATCAGACCTGGCCAACAGTTCGGAATGCCACCGGGGTTTCCATATCTCCTGCTGGTGGTGGTCTCGCCTTGCAAGGATGTACTTAGAGCCGCCTGAAAAACTCATTCAGTGAGGGTTGTTTCAACATATGCATACGTACCCTCACTGTGCCTTTCTTGACCAGGGCCTCGACCAATCCACCAGTCTCAAGACTCGCCTCGTTTGTCAAGACATGTGTACCCGGCGCACCGGCGCACTCTACTCTTTTCATGTCTGATGCCAGATGCATGATGGACTGCTTGTCGATCGTGATCATTGTTCACAATGCATGCGACTGCATCACAATTGTATTGATTATTCAGACAACTTCACTACACCACAATCGAACCCGAGCCAATCACAGCACCACCATCTGCACTCTACATTGGAGAAATCTATTCAACACCTGTATTGCTACGCAACCAAAGATTTCGCTAAAAAGATGACATCACTCAGCGCACTTGCCCCGTGCTGTCGTGATCATCACGGACAGTGATTCCGAGTTTATGTATGGGCTTTGTTCCCAAATAATCGCTTTCCCCTCATCGCTTCAGCGCCAACACTAGGGGCTGTGGCCCTTAAAACGAGTGATACCTACCCGTGGAACCAAGGTAATCGCAGGCCGTTCCAAGAATAAGATTGGTCTATTCAAGTTACCTATTGCGGGTAGGGTTTCATCCTCCCACAAATTTCGGGATAGGAGCGTTACCGGCGATTGGGGCGGCGAGTGCATAATGTTGATGGGGCTCGGCTGAGGAAACACCGCCACAGGGAGCCGGGTGCAGCTCCTTCCGCGTTCAACTGGGGTAAGCAAGCGCTAGTGAGGCTCAAGGAGATCAGGGGAACGCATCGCAATCTCGGCGCTGAGAGTTGAGGAGCCCCGCTGAACAAGCTCTGATGTTGAACGGAATTTGTTTCCAGCTTGGGATTGACGACAGCCAATGATACCATGTAATCCAAAAAAAATGAGTTTCTTTGTGTAAGTGCTAGTCCTCGAGAGCCATGAACAGATTAATGTAGTGATGCGTCATAACCAACCCATTCCAGTGCCTACATGATGGTGCAACAAGAATTTTGCTAACACGAATGGGCATCACAAACCAAAAGCAGAGTGGTTGGACGACATACCTTCTTAGCAGTCTTGTAAAACATCTTGCTCTGCGCAGAGAGCGCTGTCGAGCGTTCTACAAGGTTGTCGAGCTTCTCCCCGCGTTGCAGAACAGACTCTATCGTCTTGTGCTGTTGGGGCCACACCCACGACGATCAGCTCGGGCACACCCTAAATCATGAGTGGGACAGGACGCACAAGCACGATCTTAGTTTCGTCCAACTCCTGTTGCACACGCATGATGGTGTCTGCCTGCCGTGGATCCTGGTACTTCTGCACATATGTGGTGATGGATGGGAAGCTGATTGTCTCCGGGCTTGCATATGCCGTCTGCGGCACCGCCGCAGTGAACTCTTCGAGAACCTTGGTGAGTAACGAGAAGGCCGGGCGCACGGGGTATTCCTGGTCGGTGATAATCACGGCTGCAAGTACGAATAAGCAGTGTTGGAGTGGGACATGAAAGGAAGGGACGCGCCAGCGCATTGCTCCGCGCCACCACGATTGTAAACATGTGCGGTGTAGGTGTTCTCCTGAACACTCTGGCGTTGGCCCTGTGGGGTACGTTCGGATACAGTGCGGGAGAAAAAAGTGAGAAATTCGGTAACGGAGCCCTTCTGGTAAAATGAAAACGAGGAGAGGTCAGAGGCGGAAGCAAGGACTGAACTTGGTGAAGAGGGAGGGCAATGGAGGATGCTCAGTGAATAGATCTTCATCGTCGTCAGTTGGCAAGGAGAAAGGTGAGTATGTAAGCCAAGTGGCAGTACAATGCCTCGTTCCAACTGCCCCTCTTTCCACACAACAAGCAGATAATTCTAGCTGGTATATATATTAATCCATCCTGCTGTGCATCTGTGTCTGCGTATTGTATTTTACAATCACCCACAATACATATTGGGATCAGAACCCAAGCCATCAGCACGAAAAGTGTGCGCACTGCGGATTGAAATTGATGTTGTGCAACTTGAATGACATGAAAGCACGAGCCTGCGACTGGTAGCGGTGACCAGGAACATGAGCACTGTTAGGTTGGCTGCCAGTCGACTATGAGAGTTTACTGGATGCAACCTCGATATCGTGCTTCGCCACTCCCGGCCAGAAATCAGCCATTCTGGATCACGTGGCAGGGTGACATCGGACTCATGGGGTGTTTTGGGTTTTCAGCCATTCCGTCTTCCTGTCAAGCGTATGTATGTAGCGCGATACTACTTGGATACACCTTGCAAGTAACATAGCAGTACCGCAGAAACAAGCAAGGGACAATATGGAGACAACCCGGTTCAATGCCGCTCACGATAAGCTCGCCATTCGACTCGTCCGTAATGCTACTGTCCGCCATTTTTACAATGTTGGGAGTGTCTTTGCTGTGATGGGCATGCTTGCATCACTTGTTTTCGTCACTTCATCCATTGTCGATTCTATCACCGCCATCTGGCCCACCCAGCCACCAACCCTCTTGAAGCGGGAATTGTCTCCCATTATCCCTGGCATCACCGTACCCTTTGCCGATGTTCCGCTTATTCTCTTCGCCTTGTTTCTCTCCCAGGCATTTCACGAGCTTGGCCACGCCATTGCCGCCGCCGTTGACGATATTCCGCTCAACTCTGTTGGCGTCTCGCGATTACTTTCCGCCTTTGTTTCTCTCCCCGCCGCTGCTGTTGCTGCGCTCCCATCACTTTCTCGTCTTCGTATCGCTGCCGCTGGTGCGCACCACAACCTCGTCGCATATGCTTTCCTCGCATTCTTTGCCGCGTCCCCGCTTCCTCCCTGGTTCCGCAATATTGCCTTTACTGATGTTTCTCACCTGGGACGGTTGGTTGTCCGCGTTCATTCCGATTCTCCTCTATATTCCTATTTGCCACCCGCCTCGCTTATCACTGCAATTGATGATGTACCTGCTACCCGCTGGTCTGAGTATCTGACCACCTTGGACCCAGACCATGGCCCTGGCTGGTGCGTTCCATCTACTTTGTTTGGTCAGGCTCTCTTCTTTCTGCAAGTCACTGTAATCTCAATTGCATTCACAGACGGTGCTCCCCGTTCCTGCTGCCCATCCTCTACCGGTCTTCTCACATGTTTCCTCGCCGCCGACGTCGCCAGTGCCTGCCTTGACCCCATCCCTATCCTGACCGCTCACAACGCCGCCCGTTGCACCTTCACCCATGCGTGTACGCCCCTCCACACTTGCGTCACCCCGCATCCATCTACGCACCTCACTCGGCTCACTATCCTTCCACCCAAACAATCCGAGCCCGAAGTCCTCCTCTGGTCCGGCCCGAGGCTAGAGATATTCGATCAAGGTTTGTTTCCTTCTTCTGGTCAAGAATACACTCACGCGCCCCAGTCCTAGTGACGACCCTCGCGGCTCGCTCTATCCTCTTCCCGATCCAGCTCTGGGATATCTTTCGCTCCTTCTTCTGGTCTGTCATTGCTCTGTCCTTGCTTCCAGTGTATTCATCCATCTGCAGGTATGCATCCAGCGCTGCGCTCTCCCTCTTCTTCTTCAACCTCCTTCCCATCCCACCCCTCGACGGGGCGCAGGTCCTCGCAGCCGCCCTCTGTGTAGTGGACGAGGCACACCTCTTGTTCCAGCCCCACGCCTGGCTTCGATCCATACATTCTCTGCCTCGTAGATTTGTCCGCTCATTTGGGCTCACCTCCCGTGCGATGCGCCGTACTGGTGGGATGGACATGTATGCACTGTTGGAATCCAATCGTGTGCCCCTGCGTGTTTCACCAGAATATCACCCTGTCACACCCCGCCGTCGAGCGGCCAATTCACACCTGCGACTACGCACTGCGATACATGCCACTGCACTCATGCTCGTGATATGCGCTATTCTCGTTGGCGCAGTTCGGGTCATGGTTCAAGGGGCGTAGTGCATGTACAATCTCTAGAGGCTCTCATCCGTATGTATCAATCACATGCATGAGTGTCCCCACATTATGAAGTGAAAGGGAACGTTGGTCAAAATTGATCAATCATCATCGCCACCGATGATCGCGGAAGTTACCATTGCGCAACAAGGAACTGCGCGTCTTTGTATATACCACCGCATCTTATAAAGGCCACCTCCCTCTGCAAAACCAACAAATGAAGCTGTTCGCCCTCAGCATATTCCACTCTCCCTCCCCTGCCGGCTGCACCCTGGTTGTGAGCACGACCGATCTCTCATCTTTTGCGTTCTACGCCAAAACCCGTGCTTCCGAGTTCATCACCTTCCTCTCACGTACGATTGCAGAATGCACAGGGATGAGTGAGCGGCTGAGCGTGCAGCAGGACGCCTACGCTGCGCACGCATGCAGGAGTGGGGAACATGTTGGTATGACCCGCTCCCTGTATCTGGGCCCATCCTAGCTCCCTCACATTTTCTCTACAGCGGTTTTGATCACGGACCATGAATACCCCGTCCGCTCCGCCTTTATGCTCCTCCACACAGTCGTCAGCTCCTCCACGTCTGAATCTGAACTGGTGGGCCACATGCGCGCGTACCAGGACCCGCAGTGGGCGGACGCCCTTGCACGCGTGCAGCATGAGCCAGACGAGACCCGTATTGTGCTCGTGCGTCTCCACCCATATCTCATACAGGGTCCTGAATCTTATATTTTGTCCGATCTTCGTTCTCTTTTAGCCCCAGCCCATCGAAGCGGTGATGCGGCGCGGGGAGCAGCTGGATGAGCTGGTGGAGCGCGCCGCTGCTCTTGGGGCGCAAAGCAAGATG
Organism: Collybia sp. MG36; assembly: GCA_003313185.1. Taxonomy (NCBI): domain Eukaryota; kingdom Fungi; phylum Basidiomycota; class Agaricomycetes; order Agaricales; family Clitocybaceae; genus Collybia; species Collybia sp. MG36. The sequence goes on along the minus strand of QGOG01003832.1, from coordinate 6,354 downwards.
TTTTATCGGACGGCGAGGCAGGTGCGTGTGATTCTTTTTGGGTGTTCGGGCTCATGCTTTATCTGGGTGGATTAGCAAAATTCGTGCTGTATTATTGGATAGACTGCTATGGTGGTGCTCGAAGTGATTGCAGAGGGTTTTGCCAGATTCTTATTTTGTTCATAACTTTGGCCAATTCTATCCAGTTTTGAATGCTACAGTCACTATCACTTCAGGCATCCAACAGATGTTTCCATGCCAATGGGAAATGCTGATCAAATCCCTTTGCTTGCACTTGTGTTTAAAGCCGGTTAGGTCCGGTTATTTTCCTTTTTTGGAAGTAATCGGGACCGAGACTGGTCACAAATTTACAAAAAATTCGAGTGACCGAGACCAGACCACCGGTGACCGGTCACATTTGGCCCACATGCAGAACCGGACCAGTCACAACCGGTTATGACCGGATATGGTACTCAATTTTGCTCCCTCCAGTTGCTGCCCACTTCGGGCAGCCACAGGTGTTTCCATGGGAAACACTGGTCAAATAAACATGTTTGGTCACTTCTGATGGGTAGATCTGAGGGAAACACAAAAATTATTTATTGGGGAAACAAGTGAGAAATTGTCATGAATCCCTGTCTGACATAGCCAAGACTGCTTGGAAGCTTGACAACCAAGACCCACAGCCTTATATCATATTATTAGTTCCTCCTCTTTCCAAGTCCCTATGTTGTGTCTATAAAGATCTTTGTATTCTACCTGATTTCTTTGTAGATTCAACACTGGCACAGTGTAATAATCCCTTTTAGTTCTCAAATTCATTCATTTTGTGTCTACTCATCATTCCGCTCTCAAACTCTCAACGCGCTCGTCGAGAAGCTCATCCGTCTTTGTTTGTTTTCATTTGTTTCTCAACGGGTTCTTACAGAAATATGAGACCTGTTTCCTGAGTGTTTCCGAATATGTGTATATTAGAGTGTTTCTACAAGATACACCAATGATCAGTGTTTGCCAGGGAAACACCCCCTATTTCCACTGGTGTTTCCCTAGCAAACACTGACTTGTGGAAGAGGGCCGTCGCACAGCGCGGCAGGTCCGAGTCCACACCACCTGGGATCAGTATGTGAGATCCAAAGACTCATTAGGCCTTTCCAAGGTGTTGGGTTTTTCTAGGGATCATCGACCATCAACCATTCATAAGATTGATAATGGATTGGGTATATATTACATGGTAATATAGTACTGATGAAGCAGACTGCACGTACATTAGTGAGAGGGGAAGCGCATGCAGTCAGCGAGGCGCTGGAATGGGGAATTGGTCACCTTTGCAACTGCCACCACTCACCGCAGCCATCCCTTCGATGTATTGTAGTTGTAGCCGCCCTCTCGAGGATTGCCCCCAGTCTTTCACAGAGGAGAGTGAGCGGTGCACCTTAGGAGTTCCACGTCTCAGGTACATATCATCATGCCCGGGGTTCCTAATAATTACATGAGAAGCCGGCACAAAAGGTGGCGCATGCGGATGGTAGGTACCCCACATCCTCATGCACCACGACCGTGGCTGCTGGGGTAAACAGGATTGTGCGGCTGTGGAAAACCCCTCCGCAGTCATTGGTTGTTGTTGCGGTCACCTCTGGGGGCCGCAATTGTATTGTATCGTTGTGGGCCGTTGTCCATGAGTTGTTATTGCCCGTGGTGAGTTGTCGCTCCATAGCGCCTTATTGCGGCTGTGGCCATTGTTCCTTATCACACTGTGTTAGCCGTCAAGCAAGGGGCAGAAGTTGTCTTGACCTTGTTATTGCCCTGAAAGTTGTTTTCTTGGAGTTGGTCGTCTCCCATCACTGAGGCATAGCACGAGTGAGCCGTCGTCCTGATCGTCTCTAGAGTGACATCACTCGGGTATTGTGATACTGGTGAGCAATCAAGGTGATCGTGTCATTGTTGTCACAAGAATGGAGGGAGTCAGGCAAGGTGTCGGCACCCGCCAACTGAGGGCGACCCGGGCCAACATCCACATGCCGAACTCTTTTTCAGGATTTTCGTGATCTCACCTTCCTGGGTCTCCTGCTAGAAGCTGCGAGAAGAAGCGTACGAGCTGGGAATCGTTTGGATTGAGGCAGCAAAAATGCCGAGACTGCGTCTCACAGAGGGTCTCAAAGAGGGTATTCAATGCCGCCCTAAACTCCCCAGGCTACCGCTCGCACCACCTGCAGCACCGACGGCACCAGGAGCCCCTTCATCATCCTGGTCCCTCCCGTCAATATCGTACATCCCTGATTCTTCTTTCAACGTCGGCATTCACTTGATAGCGTTCTTGCAGCGCATCGACGGTGTTCGCATAGGTTTAACAACCCGCTGAGTGGCTACAGTGGTGTCCTTGTTGTAAGGGTGGGCCTGCGACCGCAACAGGATCAGTCAGTTTTTGGTGGGGATGTGAGACGGATGTTCAGCACGGGAGGGCGTGATTCCGCAAGCAATCAGATGAATCCAATGTGTTCATGAGGGCGCAAGCAAGCCGTTCGCAAGAGGGAGTGGTAGTAGAGTTGACGAGAGAGCCGGTTTTAGGGGGTGCTAGTGGGTTGACAAGGCGGACGCTGGAGGGGAACAACGGCTCACGAGCCTACATAGATGGTACTGATAAAATGATGGTGGCGCTTAGACAAGACCGAGCCACCCTGACTCGTTTGTTGACGAGAGATGGGGACAGCCGTGAATGGCGATGATAACGAAGTCGATGGAGCACGGGAATGGGGTTGCGATGCAGATGAGGGCATGGGTCCCAATAATGCCTGATGTAAGCGGATCTGAGACATAGAAAAATAGCGGAGGAGCGGGTTCGCCTGGCACACTCGCAACATCCACGTGGTGATGGAGGGGGTGAGATCCGGGCGGATTGAAGTAGATGAACTCGAAGGGCTCAGCTTTAGACTGCTGAATGTTGTGATCGCGCAGGGATATGGTGAAAACATCGATGCCCTAGATGGGGAGGAGTGGGGTACCCTGGTAATGTAGTTGTTCGCATGGTACTCGTAGTCGCCCACGTGGACTAGCTCATCTCCAGCACAAAAGCCTCCCTCAAATTCAGTCCAATCGCTTCATCCCGTTCGCCACCATAGTTCTCGCCCATGCCCTCCTTGATATGCTCTCATGTTGTCCGTGTGCGTGTGTTGGCCGTGTCGTGCTCTCGCGTGAGCAGGGGTGAATGCTGCTCCTTGAGCTCAAGTCGGCGCTGGTGCAGGCAGAACTGGTCCAGCGGAATGAGCAATATGACGAGCAGGTACGGGTGCGTTGAAGGTACGCGGTTGCGGGCAAGGGTTGAATATTGAGCTGTGGAGATGGGCAGCCTGGGGACCAGCGATTCGTCAGGTTCAATGGGGGAGTTAATGTAGGGGGGGCAGACAAATGTACGCAGATATGTATGTACCTGAAGTCATTGGTTTACGTTTTTGTGCATGCGGTCATCGTTGTGTTTAGTGTGTTGATGTTGATGTTGATGTCTATGTCTATGTCAGGTGACCTGCGAGGGAGTGGATTTGGGAATGGGCGGCTGATTGTCCCGGGTGTGCAAGGGGTGTATGTGAGTGCGCGAGGGAGCAGATGTGAAGGAGCGAGGTTGTGTGGTGAAGTCCTAAGCAAGCAGGGTGGTAGGGGGTCCCAAGTGATTGCAGAGACTGCTTCTCTGTGCCAATTGCAGGAAGTGTCACATGGGCGAGGGTGGTGGGGACAGCTCTGAGAGCCGGCAATGAGAGTGACCCCCATTTGTGAGAGAGTGGGGGCCAGTACTAGTGCTGATAGGAAATCGCCGGAGCTGGTGGGAGCGATAACGAGGATGATCAATTATTTCATGCACCGGGAGTGATGTATGGTTTGTGTGGTGCGTTTGTCATTCGTTGTTATGTGTCCAATACATTCGTGTTTATCATTCGTTATCTGGTGTCTGTCAGTTAGCTATACCGCATTAGAGAAATGATATGCTCACCGAGCGGGTCTTGACATTGGTCGTCGTTAAATGTCCATATAATGTTTGAGCCCAGAGCCATTATTACTTCCAAACGTGGGTAGCGCTTGGCAAAGGAGACTGTTCAATCATGCCCGCCAGTTTTGAATCTCATCCTGCCTTCAGACGCAGCCGGCGGTGACGTTGATGTGAGTTTGGAGTAGCTGGAGCCCCGATGGGATAGGTGTTGTGAACATGGTTTGCTGAGATCAGGATGTGGTGTTCGGTGATGTGAAGGATGGTGCTGACAATGTGGCAAACGTGGCCTTGCCATATTTTAGTTGAGCAACAAAAAAATATGGGAAACAACCTACATACTCTAGTACTATACTGATTGCTTGCAAGAATGGTGAATGCAATAAGAGAGCCATTGCAGTACGGGTGTGATGTGAGGCAAGTGCCAGTATATTTGAAGTTCCGATCTGCGTGAGTTTAGAGGGCCGACACGGCTATCACCGCAATAATAGAGCTTATTTCTCGTTTGCAGGGCTCATCTGGTATAATAACCGAGTCTAAAAATATACATTTTTGGACTCGGAATCATTGGTAGTGTTTGAAAGTCAGGTCACAGGACCAAAAAAAAACCGTGACCATGACCAAACCAAACCAAAAAAAGACCGGACCGTCGGTCACAGTCTCAATGATTTTTGGGTGGTCTCAGTCTTGGTCTCACTCGATTTTCGAGCTGTGAAAACCAGTCGTAGACTGGTTTTGACCGGTTATGACCGCATTTTTTATAGTACACATAAAAATGATTAATATACACGAAAAATGGTTCATAATACATGAAAAACCACTAATGTACATGAAAAATGATCACCTGCAAGCAGGCGATCGCGTGACGGACAATGGCAGGGGTACAAGCCAGTTACCACCCCCCAATTGGCCTTGTGGTATTGTTGCACACGTTGACTGACGTGGCAAACGACGACGTGAGGGTGGAAGGGGGGCAGCAGGGTGCGGTGTGCCCAATACATGCGAGCGTGCGATAGGCGCCGCGAGGTGTAGGCGTGGTGGAGGGTGGGTACCTACTGAGTATGCTGCTCATTTGCGAGAGACAGAATGAATGCGCCGGTGCGCAGGTGTGTATGTTGTGGATGGGTGGAGATATGGGTGACGTGCAGGCGCACAGAGGATCCGGGTGTCCCTAGAGTGGTACCACATCCAACCCTCGCAAACAATGGAGGGAGGGTGTTGGGTGTTGTGTATGCATGACGATAGGGACGTACGAAATGTAGTAGTTGGCGCCCCCGGGCGCGTGTCACAAATGCTCATCTAGGGTTGAGCACGGGTATACCGCGGGTCCGAAAACCCCACACCGCACCCGTACCCGCATACACTGTACCTGCGATGGATACGGTGTATACACTGCATGAATTAACCGCGGTGTTGGCGAATAAACGCGGTGTCCAATGACACTGCGGGTCTCTCGTGCCATACACCCCCCGTTTTGCCTCGAAACACCATCGCACATGTCGATTGACACGGCAGACGATGTTCCGGGGGTGTGGGGGGGCTGTATGAAGCAGATGAGACATGCATCCCCCTCGCAAGCAAGCGAGGGGGATGGTAAGTGCGTGCAGACCTACATTGTGTACCTACATTAATAGATACTCCCTCGGTTGCAAGGGAATGCGGCGGGCGTGAGTTGCGGCCTCTCGTATATGAGAGGGAGGCAGTGGGCATGGGCTGCAGCCCTCAGCTGCGAGAGGGAATGGCGGGGACGATTTGCAGCCTCTCGTCTACAAGAGAGAGACAGTGGGTGTGGGCTGCGGCCCTCGGTTGCGAGAGGGAGATGGTGGGTGTGAGTTGCGGCCCTCAGTTGCAAGAGGGAGATGGCAGGCATGGACTGCGACCTCTCGTACACAAGAGGGAGGCAGGGGTGTGGGCTGCGGCCTCTCAGTTGTGGGAGGAAGGGGCTGCGGTCTCTCAGTTGCAAGAGGAAGAGGCCATGGTCTCTCAGTTGCAAGAGGAAGGTGGGTGGGTGTGGACTGTGGCCTCTCAGTTGCAAGAGGGAGATGGTGGGCGTGGACTGCGACCTCTCGTATACAAGAGGGAGGCAGGGGCTGCGGCGCCTCTCAGTTGTGAGAGGGAGGTGGTGGGTGTGTGAGTCGTTTGTCCGATTGTCGTTGGTTGTTCTCCCGCCGTTGGTTGTTCTCCTGTTGTTGGTTGTTCGTCTGTTGTTGATTGTTGGTTGTTGGTTGTTAGTCGATCATTTGTTGCCTGTTATAGGATTAAGATTAGTTTTCATGGTGAAAAAACGGAATACCCACCTTGTGAGACCTACCAATTGTGCTCAACAGCACAAAAACCCAGCACTGCTGGCACCAGGTTGTTTCTTGTGGAGAAAAATGGGTGTAATAAAAATGTTTTATACT
>QGOG01003821.1:0-14139 GCA_003313185.1 Collybia sp. MG36 | reverse complement strand
GGCTTCGAATCTTGGTTAGGGCGTTTGTCCCATATCTTGAATCATCGAGATTAGCTTTGGGAGGCCCAGAGACACGGTAGTTGATTGCTGCCGCGAACTAAGAATGCGCGCGGCCATCATCTGGGAGCGTATGTGTCGGCGATCACAATGTCGTTTGGACGGAACCGAACATACCTGGGCCTGCTGCGACTGCTAGAGGATGTTTGAACTAAATCCGTGGCATTGGAATTCTTGCTGCCTGGACAGAATCAAACCATTCATGATGAACTGGAAATGTGAACTTACGGCGTGTATACACTGCGCAATCACGAAGGTGGCGTGCGTGCGTGCAGCAACGTCGCGAACGGGTGGATTGGCCGGTCGCGGGGGTAGTTCTATGCGAGCGAGTGTCTACGACACCTGCCCGATAGAACTAATCCCGACTGCCTCTCGGATTGGGGTGGCCCTCTGAGATCATCTCCGCGCGAGGGGGCTCCAAAGTTTGTGATATGCAGGAGGTGTAGTCTACTCGCGCGTGTAGGTAAAGATCAACACACCGAGGTCTATACCATGCGCAGCGTCTAGGTGCTCGTGTCCCACCGCTCGCCCGTCCTGATTTGTAGCGACATACGCAGCTTCAATAGGAACAGCCGGGGAGGTCAGCTTTGAAGGAAATCTCTTCACACTGCACGCGGCTCGGGCGGGTGATGAAGTGGCAATATGGCGACAATGCTAGTCGTGGAGGTATTTGAGGGATGGGCATTGGGCGATGTTGGAGAGCAAAACGCGAAAATGCCTGCCCTAAACGAATTCTGTCACGTGTCTACAGCAGTGAGTTGGGCTTACTGAGCTCCAGTCCACGCCACAAATTCACCGCGGACGCGCCAAAACTCACCGCCGCACCCATGACACCGCCAGCATATCCGGTCATGCGATAGGATTTCATTCTACATCAATCCTATCAACAACCTTAGTGCTCGAACGGATGCCCTGGCTCTTCCTGGAGACGGGCCATTCCCTCAATCTGTCAGTCGGAGTCAATCAACAGAGATTGCTGTCGGTGAGGCCATTCGCCGTTCTGGGCTAACGTTTTCCCAGCTGGAAACCCGTCAAACGCGCTGTCGGTCCATGCGTTTTCGTCCACCTGAGTGCGCCCCTAGAATCCGCTATGTAATACAGCTGTGATTTTTTCGGCGCGTGATATCCACGTCCGAGAGATCAATGTCTCAGGTAAATTCGAACAGTGATCTGTCCTGGGGTTGGCGCTAAGAATATTGTTCAGGCCTTCACCCGCGCGTTGAGTATGTTGCTTGCATCCAACGTTACCGAGAAAGATCTACATCCCGTGCTCGAGAGCATTTGATGCGCCCAATCACGTATGTCTTCTTTTCGTAGATCCATCCTTTTCCTCCGATACTGACCAACGAATGATAGCGCCGACGTCAATGCGGTCGAGCAGAAACACGGAGGCCCTGAGAGGGTTCGATTGCTGTCCGGAGCGCCGACCTAGCCGCGGTCCATCCACCTCTATCCGGTCAGGTCAGTCATACGATCAAGTTTCATATCACACACGGCTAATCAACAATACTCTTAGTGCTCAAACGAGTGCACTGGCTCCGAAAGATGGGCCACCTATAGTGCGTCACCGCTATCGGCCAGGCCATCCGCCGATCCGGGTCGACGCCGTCCCAACTGACAACGCCTGTCAAGCGCACTGTCAAGTTCTGCTCAGGGCTCTGTCGACGGTCCTTCCAAGGGCCAGAGAAGCCCCTAACTGTCAGTAGTCCACGCGTTCTCATCCACTCAATCGCACCTCTGAAATGGATTGTTGCAGCTGTGTTTCTCGGCGTGCAAGGGCATGCAGGAGGTCCATGACGGCCCCACGCCTGGACAATCCATGTCCCAGGTAAATTCTAATCATCTGCCCTCGGGTAGGCGCTGACACTCCCATTCCCAGGCCTTCATCCGCGCGTTGGGTGTGTTCCTTGTGTGCAGCGTTGTCGAGGCGAAGTGTTGACATCTCTCGCCTCGCAGAGCAAGATCCGCATCCCGTGCTCAAGGATCTGATGCGCTCAATCAAGTATGTCTCCATGTATGCATACTTTTCCCTCGAATGCTCGCCAACGAATGATAGCACCAATGTCAAGGCGGCCGAGCGGGAACACAGACAGAACCTGCGAAGGTGGAAGAAGCTTGAACGCTGTCGGAAGCGCCGGGGCGTGTCCGCAGTGCCATTCGTAGTGACCCAAGTGAACCATCCCACGTTCCAGGCCGTGGAGGCTCAGGTGAGGCGTCCGTCGTCCCATGATGCGTTCCGAGCTGATTCGTAGTCTTCATGTGCGCAGCTATCGAGTCTGCGGCCATTGGTACGTGTTCTGTCTCGATTTCGAGTGGGATCGCGCTGATCATTGTCCTCCCTCCAGTGTATGTCCGATCGCCTCCCCCTCTGAAGTTTCTGTTGGCGTCGACTCTCGAGGATCGTGTATCTTTATCGGGCGTTGGTCCTAGGAAGGGGATCTCTTCACGCTGCATGCGGCTCGGACCGACTGTGAAACGGACTTTCCTGATTCTTCATCCGGATCGGATGAGAGATCTAACGAGTTGTCGCGTTACTATATGCTAGTCTGGTGGTAATGAACAGGAATGACACATCTATACCCATGTTCCAGAGCGGCTCCAGCCCCCGGAAAATGTTGATGCGTGATTGCGAATCCCGGTTCTCTTGGAGGTGATCATCGTGGTCAAGAGCTACGCGCAGCTGCGAGTCCGCAGCCACTCTGGGGGTATCTTAGATTCCACTTTCTCCAAGTCAATGAGCAGCAGAATGGAACAAGCACACCCCAGAATTTGGTTCTATTGAAAGAGTAATAAGGATAGGATGGTAATAATGGTACAATGGTCACGATGATCGGTCGGTAATAATGATAGGATGGTGATGATGATGGGTTGATAATAATGATAGGATAGTCACAATGATGGAATGGTAGTAATGGTGCATAGAGACGATGGCATCCATGGGAGATTGCAGATCAAACCTCGCTACTGCCTATTGCGATCAGGATTTGTGCTATGCGCCTTTGAACGCCCCGAATCTGGGGTGGCAGCTGATAGCCTCGATAGTAGGCATTTCTCTGGGCTGGAGTTAATTGGCGAACTGCCCTGCGCGATGTGAGGGGCGGCAGATTATGCTGATTGAATAAATTCAGGTGAATGGGTAGGGATACGGGAGATATTGACATACTGGTGGCTCAGTTGGGTCAGTGCCGTCCAGGAATGGCACGACCTCGAGGTGCGCTTCATGACCAGCGTCACGATTCTCATTGAGCGCCTACAGGACACTAGTGGTGAGCCTGATGTGTGGGACGAGGACGCGGGCCTACAATTGCACCAAGGCGTTTCATTTGTCCTTGACCGGTCCTCATCTCTTGTCTCAAATTGTTGATCTCTTGTCTAATAGCAGCGTTGAGGGGGCGTAGAACAAGGCGATCCATTGCTTCTCGAAACCAAGGAGGCTCGGGGCCATCATCTAGGGCTATGTATATTGGTGGTCGCGACCCCGTTTTGGTGGAATTAAACACACCTGGGTCTGCGACTGCAGACAGAAGTTTTGACTTATAACGGAGTCCATGAACTAAATCCCTGGCGCTCGAGTTATTTTTGCCTGTACAGGGTGAACCTGTTATTCTGTGGGAGCTGATGAACTGACAAGTTGAACTTACGGTGTGCTTTCATAAGGCGATCACACAGGTGGTGAGCAGCAGCAACATCATCATCGGTCGGTGGATCAGCTGGTCGCTGAGGCCTATCGACGCCGCGAGTATCGGTGAGACGGGGGAGTCGGATGCGCGGCATTATAGATAATATAATATTAGGTTGTGGAGTGGGATAGGGTTCAACGTTGAAAGGTCTCAGTTGGCTTCAAGGCCGTTTGTAAACATTGCCAAACATCGCCCACAGCCACTGTGTGCAGAGGTTGCGGTTATGATAGACTTACCTTCTGTCCGCGCACCTCTGGCCAACCACACCAATGCACCAACCGTATAATGTGGCAGCTAAAATTCTTCGTGAAGGAACTTGAAAAGCGGGTGATACTACCCCCTTGATGTGTGAGTCGTTTGCGTTTGATCTTGAAGTGTTGAAGTGCTTGGTATTGAGACGCGGGTCATTTTTCTCAAAACAGGAATCTGGAACACCGAGCGCGATGGTAAAGATGACTCGGAGTGTTCGTGCTCATGCCGCTCTATTGAATTCAAACTTTTGGCTTATCGTGATACTATGGATTTTGTCCCAATGGAGGATCACCAATTTTGAGATTACCCCGAATGTCCAAAGAGATCATGAGCATGCCAACCTATCTCACGCGCTTTCAGACTCCTTCCGTGGAGCGAGCTGATCGTAAACCGCTCTCTGCCACATCCAGATGCATTGAGTGTCTCAGCCGCGGCCCGGGCTGGCTGGTTTCTTTCAAGGCCGTCGATAGACGATGTCAAATAAAATGTCTACACCTACACGCGCGCAGCTACCACAACGTTGAGCCAGCTGCACCGGCCTATGATTGAGTTCTGTCATTGCGATCATGGTTAACTTCCCAAATACTGTTCCCCACAAAAGAATGCAGCGAGCGCGACGCAAAGACGAGTTGTTAGTACTAATTGAAATCATTTTCAGCTTATCATGATGTAGATTTCGTCCCAATGGATGATCACCCCGAGCGTCCGAAGAGGATGCAATATGCGTGTCACGGCTCAGTCTTTCCGCCTGCCTATCCCACGCGCTTCCAGGCCCGCTACGACTCCCTCGTCGAGCTTTTCGCGGATGGATGCAGCCCTGGATTCCCGGAGCAACCTCAGTTCAGCGCCGCATTTTCTCTCTCCAAGGGTAGATCCCGAAGCATTGGCACCTTGTTTGAACCCGAACGACCGCTCTCGACATGGCGATTTCATTTGGCATTGTACCGGACGTGGACCATTTGCGCGCCTATTCGGACCGTGAATATGCCCTAGAGCAGATCCTTCATCCTAGGGTCTACTCCCTGCAACTCTGCTCGATTCGGTCGTGTAAAGCGGTCTGTTTCTGGCTCGGCGCTAACCGTCTGGCTCGGTTAAACCTCTTCTGGTGTGGTCTTGGCCATTCCGATGTTCTAGAAAACGAGAGCGTGGATCGACTCGCTAAGTCTTTCCGCATCCCCGATACCATCCGGTATGCATGTTGAGTGGTCCAAACGCGCCCGGCATCCCGCCTCTCCCAATCGAGGCAGCTCGTTCCTTTCCCTAAAGTCAAGAACGAACGCCATCCTAATCCTCCCACTCATCTTCAAGGAGGTGGCTACGCTCTATCTCAGTGCGGCGGGAGCATGCTGTGTGCCGGATGCACCCGCGCTTTTCTCCACCACGTACGCATGGGGTTGCATCTTCCCAAAAGAGAGCCCTCTCCCACTTCCGTCTCGGCTTTTCACTGTAACTTGACAACCTGGTCGGCACGGCCGGAGGCGCGTCCGCCCTCCACCTCTCTGGACGACAACCCACAGGCACTCACCTTCCCTTCGCGGGTTATAAACCCGCTCGGCACACAGATTTTATGGGAGGATGAGTACCTCGCCGAACTTATCTATCCAATCCGACAGGTAGCTAGCGCCCGAGGCTTGAAAACAGACGAAACAGCCTCCGTAGGGTTTGAGTCATAGAACTAGCTGACATCGGCCAAAACACGACGACCTGTTGGATGGGCGTCGCCGACTCCTAGGATAATATCAACCCTGATCGACGTACAGCCTCGCCGATAGCGCTCATCGTTGAGGGAAGGGACGTCTGCCGTCCGAAGAAAGCCTAGGCGCCCGTTCAAGCACTGGGACTGTTCATTAGCCCGGCGTAGATCGAATGTCTAATGCATGGCTGACCAGACCGGATGTAGTGCCCGACTGCACATGGATTCGATTAATTTCGCGCGAGGGTGATGTAGCGGATGAATACACACTAAGCTAGTCGATCCGGCAATCCTACTACACTGCACCGCTCATGGGGATGGTCTAAATCAAGGGCTGGGAATGTCATTAGGCACTCGGGCGTACCTAATAGAGGTGAGGTAAAATACAGAGTTGAGTAGCAAAGATAACAGAAGAACGAGATTGGTGACGAGAGCAAAAAAGGTCTGATGAAGCGACGCTGGGAGAGCATCATGTTGGAAGGAGGCCGCGTGAGCGTGCGGAAGGGCTCACCCTGTCAGATGAGGTCCGCCTGAGGGAGGAAGGATCAACGAGCCTCGCTAGGAGAATGTCTTAGTCTCGGGTGAATACATTACCACATCACTCATGTAAACAAAACAAGAAACCTGAGACATTCGATATTCAACGTTGTCAACCTCTATCCTACACCCACTAATACTACCCACAATGCCACGCATCCAGCACCCCGCTTCCAACGACACTCGCCACAAAGCCCGACCTCGGAGACCAGCAGTTGCCAGTGCAGCCCCGGGTATGTTTAATTCTGTTCAGATGCCATGGGATTGTGGTCACCAACATATATGATCTCAGATGATAGCCGCGAGCCTCCCTGGTTCGCGGAAGTCATGAATCGTCATGTTATTGAACCTCTCATTGCTTCTATCGATGGCTTAAGACAAGGAATTAAAGGTTTAAGGCAAGCGGTCCATGAATTGAGACATGAAATGAAGATTGGGCAAGGCAAAATAAGACGTCTTAGTGCGATCGTAGGCCTGCACCGTTCTCCAATACACCAGGCTTATGCCTGGCTCCCTACAGGTATACAACCAAAATCGTAGCACTCGGGGTGCTGTGCGCCTTGAGGTCGTGCCGTTTGTAGATGGTACCGATCCAACGGAGCCACCAGTGTGTTGAGACTTCCCACATCTCTAACCACTCACCTGAATTGTTCAATCAGCATAATTTACCACCCCTCAAATCACCCCGGGCAGTCCGTGATTTGGATCGTGTTCAGAGGAATGCATACTACAGGGGGTATTTGCTGCCACCCCAAATTCGAAACCCTCAGGGGCGCGTCACACAAATCTTAATTGCAATAGGTAGTAACAGAGCCTAATCTGCTATCTCTAGCTCCACACTGCCATCATTACCACCCTATTTTTATCTTATTGCTTGAATACGATTTCATTCCGATGTATGCTCTGGGTTATGTCAAGGCTAGAAAACATGTATACAGCTTGAATCGACATGCATTCCGCGTTGGTGAACAAAGAATATTCAACTCTGGGTAGGGTAGTCGCGTTTACTCTCTTGAGTCTGAAAAAACCCTAGCAGCGAGGATGCGTTATCGGGACTGGCAACGGTTCTTGACCACTGACACGACGATCTCCAAGGGCACTAGTATTTACGCGCACCAGCACCGTCCAAGGGCTGGAGCAGCCCTGGCACGTAGGCATCAACGCACCGTTCCTTCCTAATACACTTGGGTCGGTATATTGTGACAGGATGATTTGGTGATACATCTAAGTATCCTCCAAATGCTTGCCGGTGGAAATGACTAGAGTAGCGGTATGGGTCAATGGTATACTCTCAACGCTTCGCTTGAGTATCAGTGGACTGGAACGTAGGATAGTTCACCTGAGTCACTACGGATGGAAGACGCGTCCAGGCGCTTCCGACGGTGATCGAACTTCGCAGGCTTATACACATTCCCGCTCGGTTGACATCGGCATTGCCATTCATTGATTAAAATAGGGAAAAGATACATATACGGAAATGAGAGACGCACTTGATTGAGCGCATCGAATCCTCGAGCACGGAATGTGAATCCTACTCTATGAAACGAACGAGAAGTATCAGCATCCTATCTTGACAATGGGACACAATAAACATACTTAATGGAAAATGGAGGCCCGATTACAATAGTGTGCCTACTCAAGGCAGATCGACGGAGCTTACTTGAGCTTAGGCACGATGCGTGGAGATGAACGCAGAAAATGGCACCGATGAAACATGACGGGTCCGGTGCCATCTATTGGGATTAGGATTTATGTAATACGCCCTTGAGTATTTCGAATCCGGGATGGCAGCCCATAGTCCTCATAATGCACGTTCCTCTGATCACAATTGAGTTCATGGAGAGCCCTGCTGGATAGTAGGGGTGGTAGATTACGCCAATTGAATAACATCAGGTTAGTGGGTACAGACGCAGGAAGTCTTGACATACCGGTGACTTGTCCCATCCACGAACGGCATGATCTCGAAGCCCGCACCGTCCCCAGTCCCACAATTCCGGCTGTATGCCTGTAGGAAGCCAGCAATGAACCTTGTGTATGGGGAAATGATGTAGGCCTACAATTACACCGAGGCGCCTCATTTTTCCTTGTTCAATCCTCGTCTTCGCGTCTCAAATCGTTGATCTCTTGTTTTAGTAAACTATCGATGGACTATCGAAGGGACGTCGAAGGTGACGATCAATTACTGTCGCAAACCAAGGCGGCGCGCAGTTATCATCTAGGATTATGTCTGCTGGTGATTACAATCCCGTCCATGCGGGGTTAGATAAACGCACTGCGCCTGCAGACAGCAGCTTTGACTCATAAAAGGGTCCTTTCACTAACTGGACCTGTACAGGATCAAACCATTATTCAGTTTTCATGATTAACTAGCACCTCGAACTTACGGTGTGTTTGCATGAGGTGATCACAGAGGTAGTGCACGTTGCCAACGCCTCTGTGATTGCCTCATATCGTGGGTGGTCTCCAGGATACTCCTACGTGGTGGGTGTCGTTTAAAGCGAGGAGTCGAATGCATGGAATTCTAGACAATATTTGTTGTAGGACTCGGGTAAGGGTTGACAACTTCGTTGAGGGTTCAAACGTTCAACCGTTGACTCCAAGTTGAATAACCTCGGCTGGTTTCATCCAAGGCCGTCGGTAAACATTGTCAAATATCGTCCACGATGCCCCCGGCCCGTGATTGATTTTTCGTCGGGAAAAGTCACGATCATGATGAACTTGCTTGACGCAGCTCCCGCCAAACCATAACAACAACACCAGCGACCGCAGCTTTTTTCATGAGGGGGCGATTGGTGGGCATGCTATGCCATTTTCATCTGAGCGTATTTTGACGGTGCTTGGGGTCGAGATGTGGGCCACATGCCCCACGTTAGATTCGCGCTTTTGCTTATCATGATATAGATTGCATCCCAATGGACGGCCATCCCGAGTGTCCGAAAAAGACATGAACAACGCGTGTGATACCGTCGTGGCTTGATTCTTCCTGCCTACCAACCCCACGCGCCTGCGGACCCTCCACGACCTTGTCAAGCCGCTCCTTCCGGAGAACAAGCTGATCGTAAGCGGCTCTCCGCCACGTTCAGGCACGTCGCTTAACACGGGTCCGAGGCTGTCATGGACACCTGCTATTCGGTATGTCTGAGTGGTTTTCATTATTCCTCGCCTTTGATTCATGACCGGTGTAATAGGATTTCTAGATCAACGAATTCAGTATGTATTGTCACTAATCCAAGCTATGGGCAGAGCGCGAGAATAGCTGCCCGATTTTCGTCAGATGTCTACAGCTTGGACCCAACACCGCGAATGCACCGCGCACGCGCCGCCGAACTCACCGTTGCGCCGGTGATCGCAGCTGCCGTGTGCATGACCTCCACTGCCTAGTATCAAATACGCTGCACCCCACCCGAGAGCGGCGATGGTTACGGCACTGGCATGCTGGTGATAAAGATATATATTTTAGGGCACATGTGCTCTATTTGTTTTCCCTTTCAATTTGGCTATGACATGAACCGAATCCTTTCCGGCGACATGGTGAGAATTAATTGACGCCTACCTGTCACCGCATTTCTGACCAACCCTGCGCAAAATGTCGAAGAACGTCATCAGAATTACGCACCGCGGAGTCCGAGGACCTATGAAGTATTGAAACAGCATCGCGCCTTAGGGGGACCCTGCTTTGCAGGTGATGCTTCTATCAATCGATTTCAATACTCATAAACCCGAGATCGCCTCCACTGTGGTTTTCACCATACAACCTGAGGAGCGCGAGATATTTGGGTGACGCCCGGTCAACCATCACGTGCGCCCCCTAAGGATGCGTCACCTCAAACCTGGTTTATCCGCTACCACCAAGAATGCATTCCCCAACATGACGCTACCCAGTGTCTTTGACGCCAGCCTATTCTGTAGTTGCGGTTGCGATTGGGAGATACTGGAGATCATGAACTACCATAAGCATTATGTTCGCTCAGCGAGCTAGTCGGTAGTAGGTGCAAATTTCTTTTCTTTTCCTTTTCGTTCTCCCAACGAGGCCGGCATGGTTTACCTGCTCGACAGCCCTGGGATATCGGGCAACTTTGCGCGCAACGGATCCCCGGCAACTCCCTCCTCTGGGTGTTTGATGTGTCTGATCATGGAGGTGGCCTGTGAATTGATGTGACGACCGTTACCATCGTCCCGGAGTGCCCGGTGTCGAAAGAACGGACGTCATCACCATAATTGATTGATATGAACAACCGCTTGATGGTGCGTGGTACCAGCACTTCAACCCTTATGGTCCCCAAAACCACCAGCCGACGGTACCTATAGGTTTCCTGCAAGCATTTGGCCCCTCGGTGCGAGCCGGCGTTTGTGGGGGGTATTTCTACGTTTGCATTGCCCACCATCAGGGCGCAAACATCGGTAACTTACTAACTTATTAACTTATACGACGTCCCGGGGACGCGATGTTATTTCGAGGCTCGGTCGTTTCGTGAGTCCTTGGGCCTCATGGAACCCGCGATACGCAGCTCTTGGCTTGTCAGGGCGAACTGTTGAGAAAGGTCTGATGGTTGTCACACCAAATTGGTGCACTGGCGGGGGAATTTGGAGGAGGAATAGAGCACGTGCACCTGGCAATCTATCTTTAGGGTCCGCCCTGGATGGGTGAGTGATGGATGTGCACCAACCCAAAAAGGCGAAAAACCTGGAGTCGCGATGACCGAAAGTCCAAACTCAGGCCGAATATTGAATATATACGTCCTCTCCCCATTTCCCCCATCATCTCGCCCAGCTCTCTAGCAACAAATATACATCACTGCCACACAACTATTTACCACCCCCGTCCGCAAGCTAAAGCACTGGTTCCGTCGGTGCGATTTTGAGTGCATCGCAATGGAGTTGTTGTCACTTACCAGTATCGTTGCCTTCGGAAAATGTAGCCCCTCGGGATGTACAGTATAGGTCAATTCAACTCACCAATGTACCCCCCTCACCCATCCCGCCGCTACGTCCCTCTGCCGCCCACGGTCGAAGGAGACATTGTCTTGAACCCCCTGCTGCGCTCAACACGTAGGGTGCTGATCAGATACAGCCTCGCGGCGCCTCCAACGGCCGTGAGCGCATTCGGAAACAATATTCATTGGACCTCGGAACCCGCGACAAGCCCAGAATTGAGGTCCATGACAATTACCGCGTCAGACCTGGTCCCGTGGCCAATCATCGTCCATGCCTCTAACACCAGCCCATCCGTCGTCACCGTCGGTGACGTGCTGGCCGCCGTGCACGGCGCCCTACACACCCTCGTCACCGAATATGAATATCGCCTAGTCCTGGGTCCTGATATGGTTACAGGGGGAGGCGTGGGAAACTGTCACTGGAATGGGATGAGGCGGCTGGACTTGCTCGGCAGTCGGCACTCATGGGCAGGATTGTCGAAGAGCCCAGAGGGGCCCGAGATGTGGGACCTGCGTCTCCAATGATGATATTGTTGGGGAGTGAGCTGGCGAGAATAGAGGAGGGCTGGAGAGTTGTCCGTTCATAACCTGTTGCTGTTGTTTTGATATTGACTCGGTCGGATCTGTGCACCCGTCGCTGCATCGTTTAGCTTTCGTGCTTGTAGAATTGTAAGAATGAGCGGATCTACACCTGAGAGTTCGAGTGAAAGCGCAGTGTGGAACTCGTGTGTGATGTTTGCGCGGAGGCGTGTGAGAAATGAATGGTTGGGGGTCGAACCGCCGAAACAAGCCACGGGACATGCATTATGTAATTCCAATCTCTTCTCCAACCGCCTGCGCCCGAATCCTTCGGCCCAAACCTCGTCACCACCATGTTGGCAGCGAGACGTCAGTCCAGCGATGCAACCAAGCCGGGCCCGGCGTGGGACATCCAGATTCGGGTTCCGATGTCTTCGCATCTCAAGATCATCCCGACTAGAGAGATGCCAACCAAGTGGGTGGATCTCCAATGCCCCCCCCTTCCAGACCGCAGTATATCCATCAACTGGGTTTCGGAATACTTGCCGCTCAGCGATCATTGCTGGGTGTACTGCTGTAATGGCGTCGCCCGCTGAATTTCTACCAATCCGCTCAAACATCTCACCACCCGCGCGATAGTCTGTAACCGGGCCATATTAAGTATGTATTCACAGTCAGGCGCATCAACGGTCACGATACACTGGATTATCTGCAGGAAGGTCTATGTCCCGGATGTCGGATGCGTTCAGTTGAGCCGCAGGGCGGTGGATATGCATTGTTCACGATTATCAGGCCCTCGTTCGCACCTTGGATATGGGGCGTTCAAATCGCTCTCGAAACCGACATGCGGGAATCCGCATACCTGGGCCAGCACCAGCACGGGGAGCCCATGGAGTGCTGCACATTCCGCGCTCATGAGCTCGCAATCGACGGAGCTTTCGGGCCCCGCTCACAATCGTTCTTACTCGACTGCGTAGCACTGACGGGCGCATCCTCGTGGGTTCAACTTGACACGAGGTGGGGCACTTTGCACAATCTGATCTACATTGGCTCCCTTTTCAAATATTAGACCGCTAGGCGGTTCTTTGTGTGACCAGGAGAGGCAGCCTTGATCCAGTCGGGTGGTGCTGTGGCCAGCTCACCCACACATTTGCGGCAGGGTACCGCTGAAGGCAACGGGGAGTTTCTGGGGGCGCCACCGGGCATGTCGCCTCGATCGCAGAGGTTGAGTCGTACCCGAGCATGAACACAAGCTTTCGTAGAGCTGCCTGCACTGGCGTATATTGAGTTCATCGACGAAGGCGTAGTGGGACTGAGGGAGCCCGGTATGGGCCGCGCTCGCTCGGGGTCCGACTCGAGCTCCCTCGAGATGCACCCTGCAAGGTCTGTGAATTCATGTTGAGGTGCTTGGGGTCGCGAGACGCGGGGCACGTTAGACTCACGCTTTTGGCTTATCATGATATAGATTGCGCCCCAATGGGTGGCCATCCCGAGTGTCCGAAGAAGACATGAACAACGCGTGTCACACTGTTATGGCTTGACCCGCCCCCCTCTATGACCTCTTTGTCAAGCCGCTCCTCCCGGAGAACAAGCTGATCGTAAGCGGCTCTTCGCCACGCTCAGACGCGTCGCTCATCACAGATCCGAGCCTGTCATGGACGCTCATCATTTGGTATGTCTGAGTGGTTCCGCCATTCCTAGCCATTGATTCATGACCGGTATAATGAGACTTCTGGAGCGGCCAGCCCAGCATGTATTCTCACCAATCTAAGCCATGAGCAGAACACGAGAATACCTGCCCTGAACAATTTTTGACACGTGTCTACAGCTTGGATCCAACGCCGCAAAATTAGTATCAAATACGCTATGCCGTGTTAGTGGTAAAGATAGATTGTTAGGGCACATGTGCTCTATTTGTCTTTTTCCTTTCGTGCACCCATCATCGCCCATCAGCACACCAATTCGGCTATGAAATGGACCGAGACTTTTCCAGCGACAGGATGGGAATTAATTGACGCCTATCCGCATTTCAGACCAACCCTGCCCAAATGGCGGAGAACATCATCAGAATTACGCACCGCGGAGTCCGAGGACCTATGAAGCAATACGAATATTGAAACACCTGCTGTCAAACAATTTCAATATTTCATTGCTGGATCTGGTCCCTCATAAACCCGGGATGATCTCCACTATGGTTTTCACCATACAACCTGAGGGGCACGAGGAATTTGGTCAACGCGCGGTCAACCATTCATGCCGCCTGAGAATGTCACCCAAAACCTAGTCTATCCGTTATCACTCATTCCCGGACATGACGTTGCCAGTGAACGTCTTTGACGCCGGCCTATTCTGTAGTTGCGCGGCTGCGATTGGAAGTTACTGGAGATCATGAACTACCGTAGGCATTAGTGTTTAAAGGTCCGGTCTGGTCCGGTCTTTTGCCTTATTTGGAGGCAACCGGCAACCG
>QGOG01003817.1:0-14599 GCA_003313185.1 Collybia sp. MG36 | reverse complement strand
GCTGGCTCCAATGGCAAAGGTATGGGATGAGTTGATTGGCTTGGGGAGTTCGGGATGCTGATTTTGTGTCAGCGTTCTACGCGATGGCGAAGCCCTTCGGGAAGGAGGTGCCCCAGAGCATCAAGCAGAGTTCCTTCTGAGTTGTAGTTTGATGACTGTACGTTGCCCACGGACCCCCAAATGTGTTTGTGAATTAGTCAAATTGAAATACCTTGTGTCTCTTTCGGCGCTTGAGCGCTTGCGCTGTTGTTGTAACCCGGCGAGTCCGAGGCCTGAGCAATGTTCGCGGCGCAGGTATGCTTATGCTAGTACTAATGTTACGCTTATAGCCTATCCAAGTCGCACATCCTGCCGTCCGTTAGTGATGGCTGACAGATGGTTCGTAGGCAAAAGCGGCGCTTCGAACTTGAGAGCCCCTGGATCATATGGCCTACGAAGCGATGTTAAATTTGTCATTGCCGATGTTGAAGAAAATAGTTGAATGAAATGTAATTACAAATACCAGGATCAGGCTCGATGACCCAACCTCTACTCCACACCTTCCTCGGATCGTACTGTACTTTGATCTTCTTCAGCCGACACAAGCCATCCTCATAGACTCCCTGTGAGCTCACAGATTCGGGCGATTCGGGCCCAACAGCGAAGTTTCTGGGAGTCAGGAACTCGACGCCTGTTCTCCGAGTGTTCTCTTGCTTCACGAATTGGGAGCTCGTTAATCCATGCACTCGACAAGGCATCGGTAATGTATAACTGACCCAGATGTTAGCGGGAAGGCACGGACGCAATGCGGAAGGGGGGTGAATCACCGGCCTGTGAAGGTCACATAATAATGGAACTTCCTCGCTGGGTATGCAGTCGCATCGGACCTGACCTTGGTGATCTGCTCCCTGAACCCAAAAGGCTCCCACATGATGGTGCTGTTGATGCGGTCCCCGACCGTGAATGAAGCCCATAGGTCCCCGAAGAGGCGGCGCCAATCATGACATGGGGTGGCATACGGGCGAGGATTGAGTCAGCAACATGAGAGACTGCATTGAAATCTGGCGCGGGAGTGACCTGATCCACGAATGGAGCAGGATTGTTATTGCAGAAGGGAAGGAGCGTCTTATTTCCTTGAGCATCTGACCCTTCCACATAAGGAAGAAGGATCCGGATGCTGGGCTATATCGAAGAGGGTGATGGACATCGTATACGAAAGGCATCTATTGCTGGACATGTATGGGTCGGGATTTTCAGGGGCAGTGGGTCATGAGGGCACGCACATGTGTTGCTTTCAGGACCTCCAACAGTTCGATGCCAGGGTATATGACAGCGCCAACCAGGGCAGGGTAAGTCTTCAGGACGAAATTTTCAACGATTCCGAACTGGCTTCCACACCGCCCAAGGAACCGTGAATCAGGCGTTGCCCCAGGAGTACATCCCAGAACAGGTCCGGCCGCTCCTTCGCATGATGACATGTCGTCCCCCGAAGGGCCCTGCCTTGGATGGACACAGTCTTCCCATCTTTTGTCACTGTTACTGTATTCATTGAGGGAACTTGAAGATCAATTACGAGACCTCCATCGGTCGATGACGCAGAAGAGGCATGCGATCCACCCCCTGGAACCAGTGTTGTCAAAGTCGGCTCGACACAGGTCGAAAAGGGCTCCTGAAAGCGACAAATGTGCGTACCCTTATGGCCTGTCCCTGAAAATTCCAACCCATTCATTTCCAGTAGTGCCTGCAACCCCAAACCGCTAAGTACTTCAAAGGTGATAGTTACCTTTGCCCGTGCACCACCTACCATTTCTATCATTGAGATCTCCCAGAACGTCCGCAACCCGCTCCAATGCAGCCCTAGCATTCTCCTCCTTATGTGGTGAAGGGCGGTTCAGATTGAATTCAAATCCTGGCGCTGTGCTGCGTGGCCTAGGCCACCCCAGAAGCATATCACCTCACCATAGTAGTGCCGGGGTCAGGGGATTTG
The DNA here is from genome assembly GCA_003313185.1 of Collybia sp. MG36. Taxonomy (NCBI): domain Eukaryota; kingdom Fungi; phylum Basidiomycota; class Agaricomycetes; order Agaricales; family Clitocybaceae; genus Collybia; species Collybia sp. MG36. The sequence continues at coordinate 12,633 of QGOG01003817.1, read as the reverse complement.
AGTCCGTTCGCGACCGAAATCAATGAGGAGCGGGTAGCCAATTGGTATATAAGTAGGACGGGCTCGAAGGAAAGATTCATACAGCCCACCACACGAACGACAGCAACCAAACCACAACCAATATGCCTATTCAAGTACGTCTCCTCACTTCCTCCTCTCAATCCGTCGTCTGACCGTCGTTCCTAGGAATCCCGAGGTGTCCACGATGGTACACCCCAGAAGAAATACGAGAAGGGCGTCAGCTACAACGAGCTCCACGGCCAAACTGACGGCCACGGTCTGACCGCCGGGATCATCACCATCCACGGTGCGTCCGAGACGGCCCTCGAGAATCCCTACGGCTCCGTTGGAGTTGTCTTGGAGGGTAGGCACCTCGTTCGTCATCATTAAGCAGACTCACATTCGGCGCACCCAGGTGTCCTCGTCCTCATTGACCACGATAGCCCCAACACTGTCCACAAGCTTCATGTAGGACACACATTCCAGATCAAGAAGGGGTCCACGTTCAAGTGGGGGGAAGAGTCCAATGGGAAAGGTATGGAATAATTCGAGCAGGTGGGGGGGATTCGAATGCTAATCTGGTCTCAGCCTTCTATACCATGGCGAAGAAGTTCGGAGAGGAGATTCCGCAGAGCATCAAGAAGACCATCTTTTGAGTTGTGGGTAACAATTGCGTTTTGCCCATTCGCCCCCAAATGTGTTTGTAAATTAGCCGAATTGAAATGCGTATCATGTCTTGTCTCTTTTGCGCGCCCGAAAGCTTTAGCTATTGTAGTAACCCGACGAGACCTAGACCTGAGCAATGGAGCAGAAATGATCCCAAGTCACCCCACATTGTATCTGGCTTCAGTGTGTTAGCAACAGCTGACTCATAGCACGTAGACAAACAGTGGCACTGTGAACCTGCGTGGGGATTCGACCGAGAGACTAGATCGCATTTGATATTGCCGATGTCGAAGCAGAATAGTTGAACGAAATGTAATTACGAATGCCCGTGTCCGAAATCGGGCTCAATGACCCAACCTCTACTCCACACCTTCTTCGGATCGTACTGCGCCTTGATCTTTCTCAGCCGACCCAAGGCATCTCCATAGACCTCCGCAGAGCTCACAGACTCGGGCCCGACAGCGAAGTTCCCAGGAGTCGGGAACTTGACGCCCGTTCTTCGAGTATTCTCCTGCTTCACGAATTGAGAGAGCCCATTGATCCACGCACTCGACAAGGCATCGGTGGAGGGTAATGTATGACTGATTCGAATGTTAGCGGGGGAGCGTGGATGCAAGATGGGAGGGATAACTCACCGGCCCGTAAAGGTCACATAGTAATGTGGTTTCCTCGCCGGGTATGCAGTCGCATCGGACCTGACCTTGGTGATCTGCTCCCTGAACCCAAACTCCCACATGATGGTGCTATTGACGCTGTCCCCGACAGTGAATGATGCCCATTCATCATACACCTTGGACACGACGTCATCCCACAGGTCCCCGAAGAGGGCGCCGCCGATCATAGCACGAGGTGGCACGCCGGCGAGGATGGAGTCAGCAGCATGAGAGACAACATTGAAGTCAGGTGCGGAAGTGACCTGATCCACGAATGGAGCAGGATTGGTATCGCGGAATGGGAGGAGCGTCTTGTTTCCTTGGGCGGCTGACCCTTCCACGTAAGGAAGAAGAAGGATGCTAGGCTATATCGGAAACGGTTACAGGGGTTTTTTTATCTGAGAGGTGTCACTCACAGAAAAGGTGGGCGGCGCACGGGCAAAGGTGACAATGACCTTTGACGTGGCCGTTTGAGTTTTCAGATATTGCTGGACATGTGTGGGTTGGGATTTTCAGGGGGGGTCATGAGGCCACGCACATGTGTTGCTTTCAGGACCTCCGACAGTTCGGTGCCAGGGTATATAATGGCGCCGACCAGGGCAGGGCCAAAGGCAGGGTGAGTCTTCATGACAAAATTGGCGACGATTCCGAACTGGTTTCCACCACCTAAGCAATCGTGAATCAGGATTGCTTTGGGAACATATTCCAGAAGGTAATGTACCTCGAATCGCCCAGAACAGATCCGACCGCTCATTCGCATTACACTTCACGGTTGAACCATCAGCAAGGATAACGGTGGCCTCCACCAGGTCGTCGATTGCCAATCCAAAATGGCCAGAGAGGTTTGAATACCCCCCACCAGTGGTATATCCACCAACACCTACGCTCCATACATCTGCGCCATCAACAACGAGACCGCTTTTTCCGACTTCAGTATATACATCCCCCCAAAGCGCCCCGCCCTGGATAGTGACGGTCTTCTTATCTTTTGCCACTGTTACTGCATTCATTCGCGAAAGATCAATTACAAGACCTCCATCGGTCGATGACGCAGAGGAGGTATGGGATCCACCCCCTTTAACAGCAACTTGCAGGGGTGGGGATCGCGTGAGAGCGAATTTGAGAGCGAGTGGGATATCAGTGATGATTTCCGGAAAGGTAACGAATGCGGGGTGAAGGATAGATGTTGCCGAAGTGCGGAATATGGCTTGCTGATAGAGCGGTGACTGGGGAGTAATGACCGACCCAGTGAAACCTTGGATGGTAGTCATGGCCGACTCGGATTTCCTTCCTTCAAGGTAAGAGAAGTGAGACGACGTGGATTAAATACTTGTGGACTTCACGAAACTCCAATTCCATTTGTCTCTCGCATCTTTGCTGAGGAATCCACATGTTTTCGATCTGTCGTTGCTAGGGGAATTAATGACGGGCACTGGCAGATGCCTGATGCCGTCAGTTAATGGGCCTGTCCGACGTCTCCGTAAGCCCACATAAAGGAAATAAGTCACTGGGGTATTCGTGAAAGCAATTTATCGAAGGAAAGATTTGAGTATTCTTTGGCGTACCCGAGGGTGAGAGTCAAGGCGAGCCCCGGTGGTACTAGTGGGAGTGCGACACCAGCATCCGGTTTCAACTTTCAAGTCCCCAACCGCCACACAGCGGCCCGGAAGCTCCATGGCGATGGGGTCTGGAATAAACAGGATCAAATCAGTGGGCCGGCCCGGGCCTTCTTCCTGGCACCCCTCATAAGGCGTCCTCCCGGAACGACGGGGGTGGCGGCAGTGAGTATGTTTCATCAAACCCGGACTCGATCACCAGCACGCACATACTCAAGTCGATTGATTGAACTGTGATCAATCTGCCCGGCGATATGAAGTCAAGGTCCTAAAGTGTACCTGACTAGATATACAATTGAACTATTCCAATGGACTGAAACCTCGCGATGAGATGCGCAAAAGTCATTATGATTGCTTCCCGCGTGCCTGTGCTGAACCCGACATTGCAATCACCTATTCCCGACTATTTTCACTGTCATGCCGTCACGGTCAAACCTGTACCGTCGTACCACCTGATTATTATTTTTTTTGAGATATTACCTTGGTCCACCACCACGATCAGAGTAGTCGCGCCTAGTATCCGCATCGACGCCCTGTTTCGCATCCCCCATTTCGCCCTTCAGGTCCCCGCCACTCGGAGATTGGTCCACGAGGCCGGTCTCGTTAGTCTCAAAATGGCCGCGTTGTGCCTTATTGAACCAGACGTTCTGGGAAGTGCCATACCCGCCCGAGGCAGTTGCTGGATTCAAAGAATATTGGTGGGTATTATGCCGAGATGAGGGGCCGCTTACAATCATCTTGCGGTGGATAGTTTCCAACTTCGGCTGCCGCACCGCCGTTGTTACTGCCAGCGTTGGCGTCTGTGGTGTGTCATATGGCAGGCGTGGTTAAAACGTTCAAGTTACTTTTTGACATGGTTATTTCAACTGCTGCTGCTTGTTGGTTGGTTGAATATTGAGAGGTAGGTAGCACTGTAACGAGCTTGGAATATACTACATCAATATTTGAGGACAGGTTCGATGTGGGGTATGACCATCCAGTGACGTCGTGATTTGTCGAATGGAACCAGTGCTATGGGGAGCCGCTCCACATACTGTATTCTCTACTTACCAACTTGGGATATGCTAGCACCTGATGCTAATACGGCCCAACGTCGGTCTGAAGACGGAGCATCAAGATCGGCGTCGGGCAGCGCACCCACGGACATTCCCCTTATACTGGTACATTATTGGCGGATATGTCCGAATCGGCTTTCTGGGCGAAACAACAACTTGTTCACAGATCTAAGTGGTAGGTCTTGGGTGCGAGAACGAGCACAAAACTGCCCCTCAAGATCCTCGGGATTGCCGCACGCAATTCCACGGGTATCGGTGGCAGCTATGATGGGAATATCAGCCTGAGGGGTTGGCTTCCATTACAGGCCCTCAAGCTCAAGGCCCTTGAAGGACCAGAATTTTATGCGAGGCATTGCTGTTCACCCCCTGGACCATCGATAAGCTGAATCCCGCCGCTTGCGTGATTATTCCCCACCGAGTCGAAATGGAAAAACCGTTAAATGATGGCGGCTAATAGGCTTTTAGGAAGTGTTCTTGGCCTCAGCACCATCTTGGGTAGCGGCAGATTGACGCATGTCGTGGGGGATATTCTCAACCGAATCCATGAGTTTCCATATGGCTGGGCTTCATTTGGAAGATGGGTGCTTCCAATTCCAACAAACATATCCCTGCATTCCCGAAAATCGGCTGGAACGCGCCCAAAGCCAACTGGCTCCTAGCAAGTCGTGAGGAAAAGGTTTGGTTATCTGAACAGTGAGGTGAGCCCAACCCTATTCAAATTTCGCATAGGTCCAGGCTCCGTCGAGCACAACAGTTGCTTCCCCTAGGATCGACGCGCGACTCGAAATTGGGTTCATATAGTGCTGCATTGACGGGCGGGGAACCGGATAACAGAAAAGACGTGGGTACTAGGTCCGGCTGGGGTGGGATATAGGGACTACGGTGGTGGGTTTCGTGCACCATTTTCTTCTTCTAATATATACGGTCTCACTTCAAGATGAAGATAACCCAACGTCAAATTTCAATGATCGATAGTGGAATCAAATATCTCGCGTGATGAGTTGTTGGAGGAAGGCTTCGACCCCTCTACGTGATCGCTGCTTCCAGGACCGTCAAGCGCGCCGAGTTCGCTCTACCCGTGATCCCGAGTTCTGGCTTACCCATCACAATCAAACGAGTCCTTGGTAATTTGATCCCCTCGTTCTGAGGAATGATACAAATGGCGGATGTTTACAGTTTGTAACGCGATTTTGGTTGAAGACCAATATCATGGACCCAAGTGCGTCTGTATTCGGCAAGGTTCTCCCTGCGAGGGGCTAAACAGCGTTCAGGGTTGGCGCATCTCGCTGATGGAAGGACAATACGTACCCCAATCAGTGGAATCGTCCAAAGTGCCTGCCCCCACTATTGTGTACTCCTTCCCTCCGTTATCCAGGAACATGGAAGAGCCACACTGGGAACAGAAGGAACGAAATAGCGGATTCCCGCTGAGTGTATTCATGTCTTTGTATCGTCTGATATGCTCTTTCCCTTCGAGGAGAACGACATGCTGATCAACGTCCCGAGACGATATTAGTGATATGTTGGGCATCCGTAGGTATATTTCGCTTACCTCCGCCTTGAAAAAGACATTGGTCATGAATGCAGAGCCTGTCGCTTTTTGGCAGTTATTGCAGTGACAAATCACAAAGGTGAAGGGGGGTCCAGTGATTTTGTATTTTATGGCCTGGCACAGGCAAGAGCCATGTCTTGATTTTGTTTCTGATTCGGTTCCAGGCCTCATTGCGGGTATTCTAGGATGTAATGAATGCCTGAGGAATGGGATGGGGGCATCTCATGGAGGGGCTGGCCTCGTAGGTTGGCACCGGCACGACATCGCCGATGCCGGTTCGCACGATCAATTTGACCCATCCGAGTCGGTGGTGCAGGAATTGTTGTTCGTGTTGAACCTTGTGCATTTCAAATTTCTACTTCCTCCACCGCCCCACACATCTGGTTTGTATGTTCGATCCTACTCTGAAATTCACTCTGACAGAACTCGCTGCTTTCAGAAATGGACGTAACACCTTGCCACAATCTGCCCGACGCCCTTTCACAAGTTGCACACCTCAATCGCTTTGACCAGCGACTCGAATATAAAATGCCCTAGAGATTAGTTCAAAAATCATGGACTCTTCTCCCTTGCACCCGCATATTTTCACTACCTTCAAGAATCATGTCTATGCTTGGCTTTGCGGTTTACGCTGCCAGTTGAATTCAACCACCCAACCCGTCACCCGGGTGTCACCCAACTATTCCCTCCCTCAGGATTTCCCATATCTTGAAAGACCTATGTCCAAGTGTATTCGTTGGAGCGAGCAGCAGGGCGAACTTGTGGTCTCGCACTCGATGCGAATCACATACGAATTTCACGGGCCTCGGGATCGGTCGTGGTCTCGATATATTTGGTCGATCAAATCTGGTAGGTCCGGTGTTCTGTGGCGAATATCCGACTGCTGAGCAGTATCCATAGGCCCTGCCTGCATTGGTCTCGTTGAGATTGACCCTCGACTCCTTCGTGACCCTCAACCAATCATACCATTTAACCAAAATTTCTTCCTAGCCACCATGATGCTCTCTCTCGAAACTGGGCAACACCTTCACGTATATAGTCGCATCATCCCGTTTCCCGGAAACCTAGAAAAGCACCCGAAAGGCCGTGGAAATTTGGAAACACTCGAAATGCGTAGGAATGGGGGATTCATCCGTCTGGGCGAGCGGAGAATCCCCAAGCGTGTCTGCCTTGTGTGTCATTGCTGGTGTCCTAGGACTGGCCCTGCAAGGTGTTATAATCATTTGAACAATTAACCACTGTAATGGTCCATTCGTGCCTACTTCCGTTATGCGGGGTCGCTCCAATAGAACCCTCCCATATGATTCGTATATTTCTTGAACGATTTATTCTGTAGATGGAAAAAATGAAATTGATATTGTAACTGTGATGGTTTGGTGATGTTATGATCGCAGCTCTTGGCCAAACACCAGCTTTCACTCCAAACACGACGCACACTGCTGAACATTCCAACACCCAACGCGATGAGCAGCGATCAGAAACGACCCACAGCCACGGTGGACATATACAAAAGCCTTGCTTTTGTCAAGGTAATTCCTGATATTTTCCCTTGTGTCGGTGGCCGGATGTCGTTAGGGTCCTCACCCTCCAACCCCCTTCACACCCGCCTTTGTGACAGCAAACCTTTCACAAGTATCAAACCCCACGGAGATTTACGCGACTCGCGTTCGGGGACGCCAGATTGTTTTGGAAAATCCCGTGCGGGAGAGTCGAGGCAGGAAGAAAGCCGAAGCAAAGAAGGCATGGCTCCGGATCGAGAAAGAAAATCGCAAGCGCGGGGTCAGCAGCAAAAGCGAGGCGAGGAGGAAGGGTGTGTGGAACTTTGACGAATCCCATGCTAAGTGAGTAAAGAAATTTGATATCTGCAGTACACTTATTCTCATTTGAATGTAGATATGAACTATTCCTGCCATGACACCACCTTTGGTTGGGTTGCATGTCCGGATTAATAGGTTTATCCCAGAAGCAGCCCTCCTTGAAGCCTTCTGACGCAATTCTATCATCCTCGGGGATGCACCCGAAGTTACTCAAAGCCGACTTCCATGGCTCTATCATGACTGGTGAGTACTGCTCTCAAACCGCCCAAGCTACCTCAGTTGATTGTGATCCAGTTCGCCGGAGCAAAAACCCATGCTTAGTAGGTATATCGGGGATCGTCATTCACGAAACAGAGGGTGCGTTCAGGGTAGTAACCCCGAAGGACGAGTCAAAATGTATGTAGGAATTTTCCTGGACCCAAAACTGTGACTAACGTTGAAACAAGTGATTCCAAAACAAAATTCTATTTTCGTCTTTGCTGTCCCACTCTTCTCAACGCTACCTCCCTCCCATAATTCGGATACACCGCTACCGGTGCCCGACAACACGGATGTTCAAACCGTGCTAGATTCGCCCCATCTTGAATTCGAGCTCTATGGAAACCAATTCCGATTTCGTTCAGGCGATCGTGCGGGCCGGAAATTCAAACACAAAGGTACCATTGAACTGTAAACTACTCGATTGCCTGGCAAATCAAATCAATAGCACTCACTATCCGTCCGACGTCCTCAGCCGTCCACAACCTATGCTCATAAATGAGAACCCTCAGCTAGGTGTGTTATACGCAGGCTGTATTCCGCGGCTTCTTGGTGTGGATCTTGTCACCTCCAATATTTTTTTTCATCGCGTGTTCGCTCGGCCGGGAAGCCTGCGAACCACATCGGCTGGATATCACTGGCGATCGCACCCTCATCAATCCACACATATACATCCATGCGGTCCGGTACACGAAGCTGTGCTACCCTGTGCCAGCCATCCATAGAATGGAAGGAATTTTTTCAGCAGCACCTTGACGCGCCTGAATGACATGATTTCAAATTCTCGACCCGGCAGTGACAGAGGCCCCAGCACACTCCCGGATATGGGTGGAATCTGTCACTAATAATGGTGTCTTGTCGCCAACGCCCTGCACCCGTCCACCAATTTGATGTTCATGGATGTCCGCTTCCACCATAATAGTCTCGGATACTGCGCGGAGGAGTTGGTCGGCAGCTCTCTGATTGGCTTGGGTGCAGAGTCCGCATCCCAAGTGGGCAAGTGAACGGGGACAAAGCGTCCACACTAGGCACTGCACACATTCACGTCCTCCTTGAATCGTCACAGGCTCGGCGGTCAAAGCGTCGGCTTCACCATATATATTTCGCGCCTGGCTGCTCCAGAGGATCAATCACCTTCACCATGAACACTCCTGCCCACTCCTCCAATTTCATCGCTCTCAGAGCCCGAGCCGCGAAATGGGTCCTCGACCTCTGCAGTGATGTCGCACTCTATGGCTACCTTCCTCAGTATCCTTCGTTTCCATATTCAGATATGGGGACTGACTATCTCGACTGGTTTGACGAACAGACATCCGTGCGGCACTCGCACTCCGTTGACTTCCGATTCCGCCGGGGCCCCGAGGACCCATCTTCGCCCTTTCTGTGGTACCTTGTCTCCGGTAAGTGTTTCCCCATGCTCCATGAACTGCTCTCTCACCTGGTGAGCTTAGACATTGGGAACCTTGGACGAGTAGAATTGGACCCGCACCTATTCTACAACCAGGACGCTGTTGAGGTCAACGCCGATCTTATTCTGCAATGCATGCATGAATCCGTCACCTTGGGCGAGAGGATTTATATCTCGGGCCGTGTCTCTCCTGGGAATCCTGGTTTGGTCCCCAACTTCACAGAGGTGATAGAAATGCGCACCCGAGATGGGACCTTTGTCAAGCAGCTTGGCTCCAGGACGATCCCCGAACTGAAATGCGATGTCTGCCATGCTTGGATCCCGGAGACGGGCACGAATGTCTGTCTGGCGCATTTGAATTTGTGAAGGGCATTATTCCACCCGCCGTTTTGAGGCGGAGGGTTGTTGCGACTATGTATTCGCCCTATTTGTGGCACACGCACATTGTTTCCTTTATTCCCAATAAATACAAGAGCTCCGTAGATGATTACCCAAAAAACAACACAAGCCCGAAAATGTCCTTATCGAGACAAGGCCCGTATTCTCGTCACTCAACCAATGACACGTAAAACAATGGAGATGATTGAGACTAGTGATGTAACCGGGGAAAGCATTTTCACCGCTACGCACAAGTCTACTAGATGTGTGTGGACCATATGTAACCCCCAGGCAATTGACATTCTCCATGCGCAACTTGCATTACCACCAGAACCCCATCCAATCAAAACAGAATCCGCTCGCCCTCATCACCGTTGACTTTGCCTGGATACTTTGCCTGGATATTGTGCCATGCTGGACTGCAGGACTGCACGCCGGACTTGTAGATCAGTGGCCGTTGGAACCGTCGTCCCCTCAAGGGACCCTCCGTTTTTCTCCCGGCTAAGCGAATAGTAAGCAAGAGAAAATGCCTCACTTTGAATGACAATGATGGAAACACAGCTTGAAAGAGATATGGGGCTCACACGACCAAAATTCTGAAGGAGCGCCCTGGCCATAATCACAATGCAAATCTACAGGACTTGAGCTTGGGATTCCTTCAAGTATTCTGCGCAATGCCTGAGCATTATTCCGGAGCAAACACACACTACTCATATGATCTCGGTGACGCAATATCAATCCATAATCTTCGAAATCATCGCCACCTGCTCAAGAGTGAGCCTCCTCCTCCAGGAATACCTGTCCCACTCGCAGACACAGAATCAGGTGAGGCTTGTCCCCGGTGCGACCCACCGATATGACGGCGTTCGGGGAGAGTGTCAATGACGACGCGCTGATATGTCAGACTGCCCAAGCCCGTCTTGCGACGGATCTGCTCCGCCAAGTGTCGCATGGCACGGAACGCCTTCGTGGATTCCGGCAATGATTCGTCGAGAGGAGTGGTGCGACTGGTCAATGAGCCACTGCCTGTCGACTCGGAGGTAGATGCCGTAGACTGAAAGATGGTCTGCATATCGTTCTGGCGGCGTGGGGGAGGGGGGGGTATGTGCTGATGCGGGGCGGGCGTGTCGGTTTTGGCGGTGTGTTTTTACTAGTCGCTCGAGAATCTTGAGCCTGGATGGAGCTTCCTCACCACTCAGTGTGGCCGGGAGAGATGATGAATCACCCACCTTTTTCACCAATGCAAGCTGGAAGCTGACATTATAAGCAACGATAGGAGATATGTGGAACAGTGTTTGGCGCTTGAACTCGGACTCCGTTGGTCTGCAGCAGCCTGAGCAGGGTGAAGTTCAACTTGAGTGATGACTCGGATGCAGAGATCGAAACAATCACGCACCACTGCACAAAAATTCAAGTCATTCCGCAAGCGGCAATTTGACTGGACCTAGTATTCTGAGCATACTTTATTACTTGGAAGATGTGTGGGTCCCATCATCTTTAGTATAGTTTCTGAGCAGCCTGAGTGTCAATAACGTCTGTAGCTATCTATTACCCTTGCAGGTAAAAGCCCATAGTTCTAGAGAGTGGTAAAATAGTTGCACCCTTGAAAACGCCCACTGTTATTGGCCGGGTGGCCTTCATGTACATTGGCATAGATTGGCATTAGAATTGGAGTGGGGACGTCGGATACTTTCATTGAAGGTTAGCAGTCCTCATCGTTGTTCAATATGACAAGACCTGGCAAGTATTGATTGTGTTCAATGTCCAAAAGAGTAGTGGGCTTCAGTGTTTTCGACCGGGGGGGTGTTTTGTAGCCATACAGGACCTCCCACGCTGTGGCGCAGTCAGATACGTCGGGTGTGAAAGACATACCAGTCATGTTGCTATATCATGTGCCGTGGTATCCCTCCACGGCGACGTCGAGAACCTGAGTGCGCGCGCCTAGTCTCCCCTATAAATATCACGTGTCTCTTTTTTGTTGATGGAGGTCAACACTCACGCGCGGCTGATAAATGATCACCATGAAGACCCGGCTCCTCGAGTCAGGAATATCAGTGCATCAATCCAGCACCGAGGGAGTGTATACACTCGCGACAACTTAGCCCAGTCATTAGTTCTGGCTCGGAGGCCGGGGGAGGATTGTGACAACTACGCGACCAAGTAGCTTCATGTTTCACTACATGACAATTTGATCACAGGAACCGCTGAGCTCATTGCGATACATTTACTAAGCCATGGTGGGGGAGCCTACACATCACGGCACGCAACACTGGCACCACACAAAGAGCTCTCAGATCACACTGTTAGTTTCATCTCCACGCTCTCAGGTAGCGTCCCTCAAACAAATTCTCCTCCATCGCCTTGATTTCTGTCAATGCACATCAGATCATCGGCTCATGACCTCGAAGACACGAAGGCAACTCACGGAGCGCCACATGCTTCGAGTGGAATCGACCATATGCTAAGTTCCCTGTCGGCACAAGGTCAGAATGGTTGGCTGGACCCCGAATGATCAGCTGACGAACCCATCATGCACCACAGCCGCGCAGGGCCCAACTCCCGCCAACACCCATTAAGCTCGCCCTCTCTGTCCAATCCCCAAATCGGGCTGCATCGATCCGTCACGTTGTCGCCGCATATCTCCCGCACAGCATCGAGCGGATCTGCTAATCTGTAATTGGATAGCGTCAAGACTCGGTGAAGACAAAAAATGGTTGTTGGACTCCCCCAGTCGAGAACATAACGACGTCCGCGGAGAGTTCAGATCCATTCTCGAATTTCAGGCCGGTCGCCGTAAACCCGTGAATCCCGCTATCATTCTTCAACTTAATCTTCCCATCGATGATATACTGGCTTCCACCGACATCTAGTTCCCATTCAGTCTGGCCCCTCGGGGAAAACACGAACAGACACACCCAAGTAGTATCCACCAGCCTTGGTCAAGGCGGTCAGGAGGAAGCCGGCATCGTCCAGACCGGGACTGAGCTTGAAGCCTCGTTTCCGCAAGCCATCGAGTGTTTCCCTAGATATCCGAAATGAGTGTAGGCTTTCTCGATGTCGCATCGGCCAGCCCACTTGTCTGCTTCCGCGGCCAGTCGCGTCGCTCGGCGCGCAATGCCTGCTGTCAGATGCATTGGGAATGACGCGCCGATCCTGTCCGCCAGCTCTGTGGGGGGTCCGCCCTCTCGATAGCGACCTGCATGGAAGAAGGGTGAATTCTGGCCCATACG
>QGOG01003796.1:0-15322 GCA_003313185.1 Collybia sp. MG36 | reverse complement strand
TTACATGGATGGATAGCCGTACACATTCGCCGCGGAGATTACAGCCGACACTGCTACCGCCTTGAGTCCTGGAACGCCTCATATCTGGGTGTCAATCAGCTCCCTGGGCTCCCAGACACCTTCGACGCTGGAGTGGCGCGGGATAGGATGTCCTATTACCTGAAACACTGCTTACCAAGTGTACCGCAGATCGTACGACGGCTGGGACGAGTGCGTTCGAACCTCCCCGGGCTGAGTGTGACGAACGTGTTTATTCTTACAAACGCTGGGAGACGATGGGTCGACAATTTAAAAACAGCCCTGGTTGCGGATGGGTGGGAAAACAATATCAGGACCAGCTTTGATCTCGTGTTAAGCGCTGAACAGAAGCATGTTGGTATGGCGGTGGACATGGCTCTTGCGGAGCGCGCGGAGATTTTTATCGGAAACGGCGTATGTTATGTCTACTTGAGGCGCTTGCAAAAAAAACTGATTCACGGTGACAAGTTTTCCAGCTTGACGGCCAACATTGTCATGCGCAGAACAACTCGGGGATTCGGCTTAAACTCGACATTTTTTTTCTAATGCAGATAAGGATTCCGGTGCTAGTGAGATATCCAAGTCCATCGCTCGATGATACAGTCCGCGATACAGTTTCGTATTTATGAGTCCAGTACCTGCCAGAGATGTAGCGCTGCAAGGGTAAGACCGAAGGCGAGAGAGGGGAGGATACCAGCCACGTCCATTGACCTGGATGATTGGATGCACACTGCGTTACGATTTCAAATTAGCAACAAGCCAAGCCATGATACGTCGCCTAAAACAGGCAACCTATGCAGTGTATCCCCGGAAGGCCCAAAATATGTGCCCGCGGCAGCGTTATATTTCCCGGGATAGGCAGCATTTTTCGGCTGCGTTATGCGTTATGGTTGCGTCCTTACGGATTGGTACATATATAGTATTTGGATGGACTTGGTCTACTGGCGTTGGTGTAATACATCTCCAGATCATTCGGCCAATTTGAGTGGATTGACCATGGGACAGATGTCTAATGCACGCCTTTGCCGCGACGAGACGGCGATGGGAACACAAATGCGTGTGGAGGCTGAGATGCGCTTTTATGTAGTTGTAGCCCAGCCCCGGCACATTCTCTATTTCTTGATCATGGCTGGAAACGCTTGCTGTCACGAGGACTCGGAGTGCTGGTGTGTTTGTGCTTCAGCGGTTTTGGATTCCCCAAACCTATTTCAAACCACCATCCGAGTCATCCGATAAATTGATTGAACTGCACTACACTATGGCGCAGAAACGACATCGTGGTGGATGCCCTGGCATTCCCACTGCTGTAGTAAATCCTAGACAAGTCAATGACCATGGCTCACTCAGGGACGCTGGTCTGGAATTCAGACACACTGGCACGTAATCACGATTCAGTGATATCAATACAACACTTGAAAATTGAGGCTGAATACTCTCCCAGCGCTCTTGAGTCGAAAGCACTGGGACAGTATTCAGCCAAATGCGACGAACTCGGCCATAGAAACTGTGCGAGCGCCAGACCTGGTCATTCAACAGGCGATCCCGATTCCCCGTCTTCCGCACCAATCCGCCCGGCGCCGTTGCCTGTTGGGGCGATACCACTGGTGTTCAACCCCAATGTGCATGCTTACAGTCATATGGATATCATCAAGCTAATCATCTTCTATAATGATGATGGAAAATCAATACCAAGACTAGCTTCGATGTCGCAGTGTTAGACGCTGAACAAAAGCACGTCGGTATGGCGGTGGATATGGCTCTTGCGGGGCGGGCGGAGATTTTATTGGAAACGGAGTTTGTCATGTCCATTTGAAGCACGTAGGATAAACTGACCCACAATGGCAAGTTTTCCAGTTTAACAGCCAACATTGTTATGTGCAAGAACAACTAGGGGGTTTGGCTCAAACTCGACATTTTTTTTTTCTAATGTAAGTAGGGCTAGTCCGGTGTCCAAGTCCATCGCTCAATAATACAGTCCGCGATGTCGTTCTCAATATTTACGAGTCCAGTGTCTACGCCACCTTCCAATCAGAGGGGGAGCGCTGCAAGGGTAAGCCCAAAAGCGAGGGAGCGGAGGATACCAGCCACATCCACCAACCTAGATTGGGGGGTATATTGGGATTAGAGTACGTTCAAAATATATCACCTGACTACCCACAGATTGGCAACAAGGGTGAGGACCCCCGCAAGTAAACCTTCGGCGGCCGCGAGGACTCCGCTCAAAGCAAGATCGACGCCACCAAGAGTTTCTAAGAGAGTCGGAACAACTCCCTGAACGCCATTGAGGGTGGTTGCGACATCCTTCAAGACGACATCGTTAATATGTATCAGACGATTGGGAAAATTGACAACGTACGCTGACTACATCAGCAATGAGGGTAGCTACCTCATTTGACGCCGGTGCGGTGACGACTTGAAGAGTTCCCAAAGAGCTGGTCGCGGTATTGAGTGCGGTGGTGAGATCATTAACCAAGGGGGTGACTGTAGCGCCAGTCACCGTCCCGTTTGAGACCAAGCCCTCTGCTCAAGGTCAAAGCGCTGCCTTCATCAATATCATTTTGACACGCACGAATCTGAGGAAGGATGGAGTCGGTCGATGTCTTGAGGGTATTAAACACGGCTTCGATGTCTGTTATATCGGTGCGCTTGCCCCCAGTTCTAGAGAGGGGGGTAGCAATCGCGACTGCGAGAGTGAAGAAGAGCATGAGGTATAGTGAGAGACGCGACGAGATCATGCGGGGCAGATGTGTTGGTATTTCTAAGTGATCAGTGACGATATGTTTTGAGAGAATTGGCTGGCAGCTGACCGTTTAGCGCTCATTTTATACTCAATTCGTATAGTGGTATTGGAGAGCTGTCGTCAGTCATGAATCATATATCCGAAGTGTTCTGATTCTGATCTGAAGAAAGGTTGAAAAAGTAGCTCCAGATATTGCCCCCGTCGGGGCAAGAGACGGGGCTCTCACCGCTGATAGGCCATCACTGCCGGTAGAAACACCAATTTGAAAACATTTACGCACGCCAGCGTCCACTTTTGAGGAGTGCGAAAAAAACATTTGGAGACGGCGCCCACCGCCGCTCCCCCCAGTTACTGCCAACTTGCCGTCGTGTGAACGGCAAATTGAGGCTGGCTAAAGTACCACCGTCATGATATCATTTGTGTAAAATTGGATAGCTTCCGTGGGTGACCGTCGCGTGGGTGTTGCTCAGCCTTAAGCTACGCGACCCATTTTATCGATGACGGGCTTATGACTCCAGTGGTTGGGCGGGCATGTCCACAACCCCAGTCATGATATCTACACAATCGGGTGTTCATCTGAGGTCCTCAGACGACCGCCGGAATGTGTAGATATCATGATGATTACAGTTCGCGGTCATAACACAGTTGTCTGTTCGGCAGCCTCCGATTGGTGGTTTCTCGCCATAATGATGGCTCTCATTCTTGACTGTCCAAGACGTTCACTTCAGAAAGTAAGTTCCAAATCCCGGATTTGAGTCACAACTAATATGGCAAATTAGTCATCGTAGAAAAAACCCTAGAACGTTTCGCACATGTATGAATGGCAGCCTCGTTGGCAGGTGGGGTGGTGTTGGTCCGTGGTTTCATCTTTCTATTTTTCTCTTTTGGTTTCCAATGTCCACCCAGGTCGACGAGGAAACACCGTTGCTGCGGTCTCAACATATCCAGAAAACTCCTCTCCCTTGGTTCCAGCTTTCCATCGTGCTGGTCCTTCAGCTCGCCGAGCCGCTCACATCACAAGTTATTTACCCATTTGCACCCCAGGTAAACCATTTCTTGTCAACATTCCTAGGACACTCAATCGGTTGTTGTCGTCCAGTTGATAAGGGATCTGGGTATTACGAACGGTAATGAAAGCAAAATCGGGTATTATGTTGGACTTATGGTATGTTTGCCGCTTATCGTGGCTTTATTTTATTACTGACTGAGAATCCCAACAGCAATCCATATTTTTCCTGGTTCAGGCAATGACTGTTTTACACTGGAACCGGGTCTCCGATAGCGTCGGCCGAAAGCCTGTTATCCTGACGGGACTCGTCGGCCTTTCCCTCTCGATGTATTGTTTCGGTCTCTCAAGAACATTTTTGGGCCTCCTTTTGAGGTAGGCTCCATCATTGATTGTCACTACAATTTCTCATGATTCCCCCAACAGTCGAAGCTTAAACGGCGCATTGAGTACTTCTCCTGTGGTCAAGCTCGCGCATCCATGTTCACTGATGACTTGACAGATGGAAGCGTTGGAGCGATGAAAAGGTATTCTTTGCTACCCAAGGGATTGTGTATGTTTTCTTCTGACTGGCATGAATCACCTCAGTATGATGGCAGAAATGACAGATGCGACAAATATATCACAGGCGAGTATTCTAAACTATCACCCGTATGGCCATTGATTGTGTTCAAATAGGCATACGCATATATGCCAATCGCATGGTCGACTGGAGGAACTGTAGGTTCTAATGTTATTTCCAGCCGCGTCTGTTAACGGTTCCAAATAGCTTGGTCCCATCATTGGCGGCTCATTATCACGACCTGCTGAACAGTTTCCCCGCCTCTTCGGGAATAGTGAATTTTTGAAAAAGTATCCATATTTCCTTCCCTGTGCCGTCTCCGCGACCTTTTCTGCGCTGGCTGGGGTGGTAACCCTCGTCTTCTTGAAGGAAACCGTTGCGTCGCCCGTACCCTTATCCCAGTTTCTCAAACTGCGAAAAGGAAAGACTGACCCCCCCACCTTACCGGACACGCAGTGTCCACAAGAGCCCACCTCATCGTCTATCCCGGCGGGGCAAAACGATGCTGCTATAACCGGGAAGCCTCTACCCTTACGCTTGCTCCTGACTCCGCGCGTTGTAATCGTTGTCGGGAACTATGTGCTCCTCTCACTGGTGGACATTGCCTTCCGTGCCATCCAACCTCTCTTTCTGTCGACCCCAATCGAGCTCGGAGGTCTCGGACTCCCGCCCCCAATTATTGGCAATGTGCTGTCCATATTTGGCATTCTCAATGGGGTATTTATCATATTCTTCTTTATGAGAATTCATGACCGCTGGGGATCCAAAAAAGTGTTCACAGCGGGAATAGCATCTGCTTTTCCATTGTTCATTTCATTTCCGATCATTAACCATGTAGCTAAGAGCCAAGGGTTAAGCCACGCAGTGTGGTTATTGGTCGGGGTGCAGATAGTGATCTCCGTATGCCTCAGTTTGTCATCCGGTACGTTAGCGAAAACAAAAGGCTCCTTCTTGACCCCCGGCCTTTCAGGGGCAATATTCATTTTCATCTCTGCTGCGTCGCCGAATCGTGCTTCGCTTGGAGCGACTTACGGGTTGAGCCAGGTCTGTGCTAATTGTGCTCATCAGACCATGCTGACAGTGCTGACCAAACTGGTAGATGTCCGTGAGCATTATGCGGGCAATAGGCCCTGCGGCAACCACTTCGATGTTCTCGCTGTCGATGGAAAAGAACTATCTGGGTGGATACCTTGTCTATTACGTTCTGGTATTGGTAACGGGGGTAGCTATGTTTGTAGCATCCATGCTTCCCAAACTCTCGTAAATTACAAGAGGTTGTCCAGGGACGCTGAGAGGCACCGGCGGGCGGAGGAACAGCAAGCCACTCTGCGCTATGATCCCAAAAAATAGGCAGCCACCTTAGCAGGTGGGACTCCCAAGTGGCCTTCCTCACGTCAAGTGATCGAGAAGGAATGAATCCGCAAGACCAAGACTCCTGGTGATGAGGATGGTGATGAGGATGGTGATGACTCGGCTCTATATTGCCCGTTGAATGAAAATAAATTGCTCTTCTCCTGGTGCTGGGGGTTCACAAAATGATCGTTGCCATGTTCCGTTGATATCGCCACCACATTGCAGCCATTGGACGCCGGTTCAAAAACTAGTCTACCCGGGAGTGGATTGCAGTGATGCCGCTAGCGGGCCAATACTGGAAGTGGAGAGACTAATTTGACAATATTTGCACATGCCAACATTCGCTTGTGAGGAGTGCGAAGAAACCGCTAGGAGACGCCGCCCTCGCCCACCCCCGCCCCCTTGGCTGCGGTCAAACTTGCCGCCGTGTGAATGCAGAATTGAAGCTAGTGGCTTCTTTCGTGTTTCTCAGCACATACGTAAGTATACAATTCTATGAATATTTTTGCTTGGAGTGGGAGTCTGACGCTGGTAAGGCGCAATATGGTGGGTAGTTTGCGCCAGTTTGCTGAATACATTGACCCTGGCCATCAGGGCGTCGCAAAAATATGAGAGTCTAATTTGGGACTCGAGTAACTCATGCCGCGGTTCGGCATAACTACACGTGATTAAAGCAACCAATCACAGAAAGGGCTCAACTCCCACGCCACGTTCGCAGAAAAGCCTCAAGTGCACAACTATTTTCTCTCCCTCTCCCAACAAACACCCCCCGCTGAACTTTTTCACGTCCACTCTGTTTTGACCCCTCCAGCTAGACCTGTTCATCCACTCATCTACCTCATCGATTTGTCGTTCCGTTGGTCTTCGCCTACCTCGCGATTACGGCAGTCCCAGCAATTGTAGACGGGGAAATGCGAGAGCGTAGTCCTCATGAAGCCTAACCCTGTCTACCATTGACCTCGCTTCCGAATTGTGCCGCCAACGACTTGGTACACGGTATCCGCTTCCAACCGGCTCTCCGAAGCATTCGCAGCGAGCTCTTAACCTCTTACGGCCATCTGTAATGCGTCTGATCGTCTTGGGTCTGTGTGTCCCCTGTATTCTCACGCTTGGACCACCTCACATGGATTATCGATGGCTCGGTGATCACTCGGGGACCAGTTCCCAGCAGGCCCTAATTGGGATTTGAACACATGACAATGTGCCGACAGTTGCTTTGTCATCATCAATACAACAATTTGATCCCAGTATCGCTATCTCAAGGTCGCCTTTTCCTCACGTCCTGCTCACAAGTGCACTATGTTTGTTACACTACTTGTCATATCCATGTCGCTCGGACTTGCGGTTGCCGACGAAAATGGGATGGACATGTCCATGGATGGAGGCATGCAGCTCACCCTGGGATCGATGCTTTCCTATCTGCACTTCACTCCTGGCGATAATCTTTGGTTTGCCGGTTGGGTGCCCAAAAGCGCGGGGGCGATGGTTGGCACTTGCATCGGACTTTTTTTGTTAGGCTTGGTCGATCGATGGATTGCTGCATGTCGGGCGGTGATGGAGGCACATTGGGCAAAACGGTGATTGAAACTGTCCTCTGCTTTCTCAACGGTGGCTGATTCAGAGAGCCTAGTGCACAAATGATCATTGCGAACAAGTTGAATGCCCCGCGCGGTTCGTCTTCTGAAGGCCAAGCAACGGCAACCATCGCTCATATGCGATCGCCGTCCGTCACGACAGTGTTAACCATGCGAAACGCGCCGCCGTTCATTCCGGCTCATGATATCACTCGGGGAATCATGCACATGGGCCAAATGGCGGTGAACTTCAGTTTGATGCTGGCTATAATGTGAGTCCATCTTCAAAAAAAAAAATTCAAAAGGCTAAAACATCCACTCAGGACATTCCAAATCGCATTCATACTTTCGATCATCGTTGGTCTTGGTGCTGGAGAGATGCTTTTTGGTCGGTACACCAGAGGCATGGCTCATGCTCACTGAGCCTCTTTCTCAGCGCTCTTCTCCCCATTCTGTCCCCCATTTCTCGTGTACTTCTAGTTCAATGCAGACTTGAATTACGACCCGCACCATTGGCAGTTCCACGGGTAATCATGGATCCCGGGCCGCCCATGAGCCGATATCCACATAGCAACAGTCAACAAGAGTGAAAAAGTTTTTTTCACTGCTGTTATGTAATGGCACTGCTACCATAAATGGATAACCAGTATCTCGTTGCTCCCTCGACCACACCCACCATTTAGTCAGGCAACGTTCAGCTTCTGGTGGCCTCTGTTGCACCGATTCTACCAGGAAAGCGCCCGGCATGAGCACTGGTACCCCTCCCGTTATTCCTCTTGAATTTCAGCAATATGAGTACGAATCACATCAATGAAATCATCCGGCGTTATACTGAATCCAGCTCTTGGGCAGCTCATATGTGGAGGATCCCAAATGGCAAATTAAATTCTCCATTGTTTGGGCCTCATGTGCTGGCGCGGCAGTGCTTTTTGCAGTCCCGCATCTTATACGTTCAATACGAGCTGGACGCGCATTCGTTGACCTTGCCGGAATCTCGGAGGATCTTGGCAATAAAGGATACAGACCGATTGTGACTTCTGAAAAGGAGGTTCACTGCAGGCGATCAAGATTAGCCGGAATTCTTAGCACTATCGGTTCTTGTGTGCTGTGGACGCCACCCGGCATCGAATTGAATGCTGGACAATGTAAATCTCTTGATTATCCAATCGCACGGTCCTGATTTGTAACATTTACAGTGGTTATGATAGCGGCATACCTTGCTACCGTCATCGTGTGCATAGTCAAGGGCGCGCTATTAGTTGATAACTCCAATCGTGCAGGTGAGTCGAGTTGGCCAATTGATTTGAAAATACCCTTATATACTTCTCAGGGTTTCTCGCCATTGCACAACTCCCCGTTGTGTTTTTATTCGCGACGAAAAACTCGATACTGTCCCTGCTACTCGGCCCGGGTAATGGTTATGAAAAATTGAACTTCATTCATCGCTGGTCCGGCCGTGGTATGTTTCTCGGAGGCGTTTTGCATGGCTCCTTGTGGATTAGGAATCACCTCGAGTGGGATCTTCCGATCCTAGGGCAACAGAAAGAAACGTCTGGGGTTGCGGCGCTTGGTCTCCTTTGTGTGATCGTCCTGACCTCACTGAAGCCCGTTCGGAGATGGTGCTATCAAGTGTTTTTCATTATCCAGTAAGCGTGATTTTGCGAATCTCATTCATGTGCTGAGTGATGGTATTAGCACACTATCATTCGTTGCGTTCTTTGTTACAGTCTGCTATCATACTATCTACGCCCCACCATGGATATTCCCTCCTTTGGCTTTTTATGGTGCGGACATCTTCATGAGGATGCTGCGCTTCAGAATCAAAGATGCGCGGCTCGTCCCCGTTAACAATCAAATGACATTGGTATATTATCCTCGTCTGGTAGTTTTGAACCTCGTATTGATTCACCATCTCGCGCAGGTACACATTCCGGATTGTGACGGTGGCTGGATCGGGGGCCAACACATCCGTCTCCGCGTATTCTTCTCAGGCCGTATTTTTGAGTCACATCCGTTAACCATCATGTCCGCACACCCGTCTATATCATGCCTCAGCTCACCAGGACTCACCCTCGGCGCGCGTGTTGTGGGGGACTGGACTCGGGCGCTCAACGAATACGCCAGAGCCGGAGTGCAATACATGAAGTTGGACGAAATGGAAAAGGAGGGGACGCCCTGTGGAGACGCCCGCCCAGAAGTGGCTGTCCAAGTGATGATCGACGGGCCATATGGCGGATGCAGCATCGATCTGGGGAGATATGAGACCGTCCTGCTTGTTGCAGGGGGCAGTGGGGCGACATTTACCATCGGGCTCCTCGATGATATTGTTGGCAGGTGTGTAAGGCTTGGCCGGAGCAATGGTGAGAAAACCCGTCGAATCCAATTCGCGTGGTGCGTTCGGTCGTTTGGTAGGTCAACCTCTGGTTTTCCGTACCGAGGCTCATCCAGGCTTGTTAAGGTTCCATCGATTGGTTCGCGCCAGCCCTCATGGACATTGCTAACCGAGCGGCGGGATCATCACTCGATTTGCATGTATCAATATATGTTACGTGTCTGTGTAACCCCGACGCCGTTCCCCCAATACCCAACTGCGACGTGACGATTGTTCGGCCTTCGATCCACTCGCTGCTCAACAATATCCTCACACCGCCACCGTCGTCATCTGGAACGAAGCAGGACTCCGCATCCACTGCGTCGGATGCGGATGAGAATGCGGATATCAGCGTTACCAATAAATTGAGGTGGGTCGGGTTGGGCGGGGGCGTTGGGGTGTGTGCGAGCGGGCCGGAGAGTATGACTAGAGAGGCGTCGAATGCTGTTGCTAGGTTGAGTCTGACGCGTGGGATGGAGTTGGGCGGGATTGATCTGCATACAGAGTTGTTTTCCATGTAAACTTCCGAGCGACCATATCCATGTATCGATTATCAATGAATACACACTGTTACGACACTCATGGTTGTGGCGTGACGTCAGCGGTATTGATTTCATGCCCTTTTCACATCCTCACATGCGGAATGTTCGTCCCTGGCTCAGGTATCTGCACCGAAGCAGTAGTCACTGTTCCTAAATAACCATTGGTTTATGTTCGTGTTGGACCCCAGCTCCTTTTTGTGTTGTTCTCGGTGGTGTACTCTCTCAAGCCACGGTGTTCATTTAGCGCTTGTATACGACAAAATGTGGCGGCAGTCGTGCAGGAAAAGGGGTACTTTCAGCAACAGGCTAGCGACGGGTGGCTGTTCAGAGGCAGTATATATAGTGTCTATAAGGAAAGGTGTTTGTCACTACAGGCGACCTCTAGTATGTAGAGGCGTTGGGGTGGGGACGAGAAAAAGAATGTGATCGGGAAGATCGAGAGGCGAGGAGGTACCCCCAACTCCTTTCCTCTCGACCGCATTCTGTTGTGAGTGATCGGAGATTATTTCAAATGGGTATGTCAGGCGGAACAAGATCGCTATGTACATGCCCCCTAGGGCGTTTCGCGGAAAGCCCTGAAACAAATAAAATAAAGGAGTTGATAAGCGGGAAGGGTATCGATAGGGGGGAAACCACCTACATAAATGCGACCTAGTCATTGGTGAGACTGGAGGTGGATGGGAGGCTGCTGCCCACCATCGTCGGAAGTTCTCAGCAGCATTCTCAGTCTTCTTCCACCCTCCCTTCCCGGCACGCTCCCCCTGTCGGTGAGCACAGCCTTCCCTCTCCAACTACTTATGCTTGTTGCCTCGGTCCGCGACGTCCAATATCATCAGGACGGTTGTCGGTATTGAGATTAACTGAACGCAGTCCAGATCGGGGATGGCGAGGTTCACAATTTCTTCAACGATGAGTCGTCGTCAGGCAAACCGCCGAGTTCACCATCCCCGGGAGTCCGTATCCATGAGTTACAGTGATCTCCCCTCCCCCAAGAATCAGATTTCCTTTTCGTTCCATCGGGAGTCCCGCTGAGACGAGGACGGTAATCCACAAGTCGGAGGTGAAATTTGGATCCAAGTTCCACAAGTCAGCGAGATCGAGGAATTCCCCCGGAAATGTCTTGTCGCAGGCGGGTGGATCAGAATGGAGGTGGCCAGCCCGACTTGGTCCCGGATGGCAGGCTGGTTGTCGTTCTTCAACATGATGAAGCGCAAGGATACGCAGAGAATGATAGGGTACTTTTTCTCGGAGTGGAACTTCGAACGCGAAAAGATGCGTTTGAAGGAGTTGGGGTGGTTTTGGTTGAGGAAGAAATGTCCCCAAAGTGCGCGAATCACCTACCAGCATCGCCCGGAGATGCGATACCATCCTGCTTTTCACGAGTGGTAGCGGGGAAACATTATCTATATCCATGCATCAGTAACGAAACACTCATCTTGCTGCTCCACAAATCCCAATTGCAAAGTCAGATTGTTTCGTAATAATCATCCAAATCCAATTGGGCCCCTTGAGGATGTTGACATCAACTCGTACAGGCAAGCTTGAGACCACAAGCAGATCAAGTCCGTATCCGTAATCGAATCTGCTTTTTGTTGGACCCATCATGAAAGCTGAAGCCAACTTGAAAGTTGTTGATTTCACACCATTTACCGACGGCTCAAACCGCCACTCGGACAAACAATCTGTGGCCAGGGACATACTCTTATCGCTCAAGTCCAGCGGATTCGTGTACATCTCAAACCATGGCATGGCCCAGGACAAGATTGACGCGATGTTTGAATGGGTGAGACATACACCTGGCTTCAGAGATAATCCAGCTCAAATCACCATCTCACTCGTCGCAAGTCCAAGCGGTTTTTCGATCAACCAATGGACACGAAACAACTCGCACCCCACCCCAGCTCGGGAACACATCACCGAGGTCTCCAATCTCATTCTTCTCGAAGCGCTGTTTAGTCTAACTTGGTTCCAGGATATTCAGCTCCGGGATTGGAGAAGGTTTCACAACATCTGTATGACCGCGACGAACTCGCCAAACGAAGGGCGTCGATTCCAGATGTGAAGGAGAATTTTGAATGTGGTCGAGAGAATGACGATGCAATGCCGAATATTTGGCTGCCTGATGGTGTCCTGCCTGGCTTCAAGGAGGCTTGCCTCGGCTTCTTTTGGGTGTGCACATTTCGCTTTTGCAGATGCTGGTCGCTCATGGACGTTCGCGTTTTTAGGCATGTTATGATCTCGAGCGTACACTTCTGTCGGCGCTGGCAGTGGCTTTTGGCCTCCCAGAGGAATATTTTTGGGCCTATCACACAGCGCCTGATAATCAACTGCGGTTGCTTCACTATCCTGCGTAAGTTACCCTCGTGTCGGCTGTTCCATCGTTTATGGCTGGTAGGGTCTCCGCCGAGGCGCTTGCGACTAATCAGCTCACAAGGATCGATGGCCATTCCGATTTCGGAACTCTCACAGTGAGTGATATGAGGTGATGGTTGGTTTTCAGCAGCGATCGCTCAACGTGAGGAACATCAGATTCTATTCCAAGACGATGTAGGGGGACTCGAAGTCGAAGACTCTGACAATCCGGGCACATTTTTCGTGTGTCTCATAAAGGTAGTCTTCATTTCGCGCACTTACGACGGATGCAGCCCCTACCTCCGGTTCCTGGGTCGATAGTCGTCAACGCCGGTGACATCCTGTCCAGATGTGCGCACGTTCTTCGCCAAACAACTTGTTGGTCAATAATTGTATAGGGTCGAACGATACAATAAAGAGCGCGGTACATCGCGTTCGAGCACCTTTGAACTCACTTGAACAATCCGGGATGATCCCAGAGCGCTATTCCATTCCCTACGTATGATTCTCTCGACGGTTTGAGTTAGTCACGCTGATCATCCTTTTCTCGCCAAGTTCTGTTGTGCGGTAAGTACGATTATATGGCAACGCGGGTATATTTACAGTCCCCCCAGGACTTCACTACTGTGCTCGATCTCATACCAGGTACTTGGTCGGACTCACATCCGAAAAAATATGAACCTAGCTCGGTTCGTGCCTCAAATGAGACCAAACCATGAATTAATTTTGCATCATAGCCCGGGGAATACATCATGAAGCGACTGGCCAGTAATTACTAGTAGGTCGGTAAACTTTTGGCGGATTCTGACCCAACGTCTTGTATACGAGTTGTCTTAACGTTGCTGTTCCAATTTTCAACCCAGGCCAAGGTCATTGAAGGGTATCCCTTTGCGAGATCACTCAATTTTGAGCTGAATATGAAACTCCATCATGCTGGCAACTGGAAGGGCGGGACGCGAATGCGCCATTCCCGACTTGTGTGTGTGTGTATTTGGCGGCAGCATCAACTCTCCGATCAATAACGTTGCAACATCCAATCGGATCCATTAGCAACCCAATGACCCTTGTTTACTTTCAAGTATCAACCATCGATTTTCGTCGTCCGTCTTCCGGTGACATTCAAATGTCGGTATTGTTTCTGACAAGGTGGATCAGGCCTATCCATTGAAAACCTTGCTTCACCAGCTTAACCGGACCATGTTCACTCGGTTCTAGCTCTATGACTGATAATTTTCCGGTTTTCGCATGCCAGGTTGTAGCTGGAAGCTCAATATCCGCAGATAGGCCGCCAGTATCTTTGCATATAAATACCACAGGTCACCCCGCAAATATCAATAGCTCCCAGGGTTATTTATCATGCGGAGGTGGTTTGCCCCTTGACGTAAAAACATTGATGTTGAAGGCTTCGTTAGCATCAGTAGTTCCTGGCTGAAATCCTCGTGATTTGGTGGAATGGAATGGTATGTCAGCCGCCGCCCCTTCTATTCCAGGATCTTTCGAGGTATTCCCGCTCCCTGAAATTCCGAAAAAGCTTTGCTTGACCACAGAAACCAGATTGAGTTTCGCAAAGCTCTGGATACGTTTTTAACTCAATGCCGTCATGCACTGGTGCTGTCGAAGGTAGACATTCGAACCCAAGTCAACTTCCGTCCTACATGAACTGCTAATCATCGGACTATACCCGGGGGGCCGCCTTTGGTCACTTCCCTTCGGTGCCGCGAATGTTCGTGACCTTTCAGACCATCAGCTTCTGGGTGTCGTTTCCCCACCAAGTGACATACGTAAACGCTCTAATTTCTCCACATAGCCCCGTTTGTACCGTTCCTGGTCATTGTCCTTCGTGACTAGTCGCGAAATTTATGCGACGAATGGCTGTTAATATACCTATTGATGCCGGGATCACATCCGTCTTGCTATAAAACGGTGCCCGGGAATGTATACCACTTCAGCAACCTCACGATGTTCTCGCCCATCTCCCTCGCACTAGCATTGACGTTCGCCGCAAAGGCGTGTGCCCACGGGGGCGTCCTGTACTACTCGAATGGCGGCAAATGGTACACCGGCTGGCAGCCATACAACACCCCAACTGGCCAGACCTCCATCCAGCGCCCCTGGTCGTCATAGTGGGTGTCCTGACCATGCAATGACCTGTATTGAACTTCTGGTATCAAGCAATCCGATCACCACCGCCACGGACCCCACCCTTTCGTGCAATGATGATGGCACTTCCGGTGCCCTGCAACTCACGGCTACCGTCGCCGCGGGATCCGCGATCACCGCCTATTGGAATCAAGTCTGGCCTCATCCCTACGGCCCCATGGTTCGACAATGCTCCCTCCCCTAATTCCTGCCTGTCACTCATCATCATCATATATAGCTGACCTATCTGGCCCAGTGCCCCGGATCCACATGCACAGGAGTGAGCTCTAGCAGCCTCAAATGGGTAGGTTCGCTTCTGAACCGCCCTGGGGACACTTATGAATAGTCTAAATAGTTCAAGATCGACCAAGCCGGCCTGCTCTCGGGCACCGTAGCAGCAGGATCATGGGGAGCCGGAAAGATGATCGCCCAGAACAATAGCTGGACCACGACGATCCCGAGCACGGTCCCGAGTGGGAATTATCTGATCCGATTCGAGACCATCGCCCTGCACTCTCTTCCCGCAGTGAGTCCCCTTCCGCGAGGCGTGATCTATGGATTGTGACGGGAACCACCCTCAGCAAATGTATCCGGAGTGTGCTCAGATCCAGATCACTGGGGGAGGATCTCGTGCCCCCACCTCATCTGAGGTCGTGTCATTCCCG
>QGOG01003769.1:0-20074 GCA_003313185.1 Collybia sp. MG36 | reverse complement strand
TTGTGAGAGTAAAAGCACGTGAATTACCCATATGTGCGTGTGGCTTGATCCACACGGCCACAGCGGCCGGACCAACCAAGGGTGCTAGCGAGCGATTCAGTTTGCGGCACCTGTGGCCGCCCAAGTTCTATGCACCAGCTCGTGAGGGGGTTGATGATTATAATAGACATAGAACTGCGCCCTCGTGCGTTTGAGCAAGTCAAGCATAACGAGAAAAAGAGGGAAATAAAGACAAGAAAGACAGAAAAGATGAAAAAGAGGGAACATGAATCGAAGAGGCCTCCGGAGTTTTTCGTTGTACTTAAGTTTAAGCCATGTTTTCAGTGGTGATATCCCTTGCCGCTCCAGGTGTAACGATTGATCCAAATCCCGAACCCGGAGACCCCCAGTATTATGCTCAGCTCGTGCTGCATGCCAGCAGAGGAGAATATCTTGTGGCGTGTTGGTACCTTTCTGCAACCACAAGGAATAGGAGTAAGTATAACAAGGGTAGTAAATGAAAATCACAGCTTGCCTCGAGCCATTCAATCACAGGTTCTATGTCGCCTCTACGAATGACCACCCGTCTCAAGATCTCGAAAAGGCGTTCCGAGTGTTTTGCGCATCCGAGGTGACTCATCCAGTGCCTCATCGCATATGACCCTGCAGTCTTCACCCAGCCGCCCTGTACAATAGGACCAGTGCACAACATGCACTCTATGCAAGCAATAGCCAGGTGCTCGTGAGCATCGTATGTGTAATCGTTGACGCCATAATTATTGGGAACGTTGTGTTGGAATTTCACCAAGCCACTCCCCAGGAATTGTCGGAGCAAAGGTGGAAATTCCACCCCTTCATCATCCCCCCGCAGGACACCAACGCCAAATAGGGCTTGCATGGCTGGCAAACGGAATAGCTGCCCTGGCGTGAGGCCAATTTGAAGCAACAGCTCTATCTCCTTGGCAGGTAATTCCTCAAACATGACATATATGTTTGCGACAGTGCGTGATATGGTGGGGTCTTGCACCAGATGGGAGTATATATTTTGGAAACATTGCCGTAGGGAGGGGTTCTTGTTGAACAGGGGGACCTACATCATCAAGTATCAGCATCCCGAGGAATGAGGAGCTGAAAATGTACACTCTGCCGTTTATGCAATACACAAGGGAGGTAAAACAGCCTTGGGTAAAACTTGGTGCTGAGAGTAGGGAGGGCTCGGGAAACGGAAGTGAAATTGATCTTATCAATAATTGGCTGAAGGATAAAGGAGGTCAAACCACTGGATGGGTGGCCATGATATCTATCGATGATCAGTGGATGAGACCCACAGCATTCATCAATCTGCAGAGATGCAAATTGAAGTCCTTCTTCTCCAAGGGGGATGCGATTTCTAGGGAATCTAGTCTTCAGTATCAACATTCAAGGAATAATACACGAGGCGTACAAAGGTTGGTCGATTCCTAGGATTAGTATGCGCAAGCAACAATATATAAGATCCAGGTGGTGCGCAATATCCAGTGTGTCCCAATCCAGTGGACAAGCAGTATCCCACGCCCACGCCCATGTATATTTTTCCACTGCTATTGGTGGTGAACGGCCCACAATATACCAGGCCATGACTGTGGTGAGACCTGGGATATTGAATCGAAGAAAAACGAGGAGGACCGGGGTAACGAATTCAATAAAATTTAAGATAAGTGTAATAAAACCACCGACAGCGTCCAATACGATGATACCACAGAGTGTGATAAAATCATCAAGTAAGTGGGCCATAGTGCCACAGAATCTGATGAAACCACCAGGATAGGCCGCAATGAAACCATCGGGTGAGCGGGCCATGATGCCACAGAATGAGCGAGCTGGGCCCCATAGCCAACAATGGGAATGGAGCCATCGAGAGAGAGCTTGGTGGATGTGCCCAATAGGTGTGCCCTTAGGACCCCTCAAATCCCCGGCAGATGTGAGGGGTAGGCCCAGAGTTTGTTGGAGAATCGCTTGCACATTCGGCACGCCAATCAGCTGACCGATCTCCACCAAGGAAAGGGGTCGCTTGGACACTGACACCGAGATCGAAAGACAAATACCAAGCACACGCACGAGAGTGAAGATATTGTTTGACAACCCTGTGAGCTGGGGTTCAATTCCCCGTCGGATAGCATCGAGTTTCCGGCGCAGGCGGAATTCTGGGATTCCACCCATCTCGAGGATACGTAACAAACAATCTAATCCTGAATAGCGGAGGCATGGTAGCGAGGATTCCAGCCCCTGGTCAACGATGGTAGCAAGTCTCTTCAAGGTAGCGGAGAATAACCCAGGATATCCACGAGTACTATTGAGGCAGTCTTTGAGCCCAGTCATGGCCATGGTCAACGGATCTCCAGACTCTGTGGGCGAGAATCTGGTGAATGGAATCATCAATGTTGGAATGAAATGTTGGCAACACCATGCTCACAACACGATGAGGCGTGTGTATTCACACGCAAGATCGCCCTGAAATTGACCAAGGTCAAGGTGGAATTCACGCGAACGTGCTGGATCCATGAGAAAGTCACTCATTGAGGCGTGAAAGAATCGGACCGTGGACAGTCGAGCGAACATGATGATAGAACGCAAGTCTCTCAACAGGAAGCGCACCCCACCTGTGCACCTGAAGATGGTGTCGAGATTGCTGGCTGATGCTTTATCACCGAAATACATGATAGCACGCAGAATCCGTGGGAGCTCCGCTGGATGCCCAGCCTTGCGGAGAATGTGGAGGTATAGCTGGTCCAGCTCCTGGAATGCAGTTGAACGAACGAAGGCGCTTGAAACGCTGGATTCATTCGAAATCTGCAACACCACATTGAGCCGTTCCATCGGGTTGGCACGCTCCTCCTGGACGAACTTGACGACAGTCGATGCGTAGATGAAATGGCCCGACGACTTGCGCACGAGTTGATTGATAGCCTCAGACGACGGCCAGGTGGTCCGGGGCGCAACCCGCATCCCGTCTTCCACGCACTCTTTGTATATCCGCCCGAGTTCTTCACCCAAGAAATATCGAATATCGCTATCGGGATTCAACGACGCATCCAGTGGCAGATAGGTTGGTGGGAAATAGGAGGATGATTCAAAGGGTGATTCAAATGAGCGTCGGATGTCGGGCTCGGGGCGGCTGGCGATGAGGAATCGGAGAGGAAGCGAGTGTACTTGGACCCCCATGATCAGTCTCACGATCTCCCCTTGGGCGAGGACGTCATGACATTCGTCCAAGCCATCGATGACAATGACAATATAAGTGGGTTGTTTGGCAAGTTTCAGGAAGGGCTGGACAATGAGCTTGTCAAGCTGCTCATCCATCGACTTCTGAAGGATAGTTTGATCTCCCCGTATCACCTCCCAGAGGTGGGCATCCAGATCTGGAACTGCGGACAGCAATTGATACGCGAGGGTGGGGATGAGGGTCAGTGGTCCGCCCGTGGCGAAGAAATAGCTCGCTCCCAGGGTCTTGTTCCGGTGAGATTGCTCGGCGAAGGTCTGCGCTATCGCGGACTTGCCCGTGCCCGCCGGGCCATGCAGCCAGAGGCAATGGGAAGCTGGGTCCCGAAGCCAGTCGGAAATGGTCCTGAGGGCCGCTTCGCGTGTCCCAGGGTAGCATCTTGAGGGGGCACGCCGCGCACCCGAATTATGATAGGCAGCTGCACATATGTGGTCCTTCATGGCTAAGTGGACTGGTGAAAGGATTCGTTCAGATTCCTTGACCCGAGGGATAGGCACACACCGCAACTGCGAACGTCTAGATCCCTGTCACGAATGTTGATGTGCTGATGATGGATGCGGTAGTTGATATCACCCTGGGCATCGTTGAACGTGGACTGGTCTATTTGAAAATGCTTGGCGTTGGCAAAAGCCATTGCAGAGTGGCGACGATTTATGACGCGAGACTTCGTTGGAGTAGGAGGGGAAGGGTGACCCCCCACGCATGGGCAGTGTGAATACGTATGGCGCCCTGAATAATGACAGCGATGGAAATCAACACGCATTATACACGAGGCCTATGAATTCCTCGCTACATAGGCGCCTAGCCATCTGTTGAGAGACGAAAATGACGGCTCTGCCGGCGGTCGGGCTCGGAACGAAGGTGAGGGGTTTAGAACGAGATGTCGAGTGGGAGTCCTGAGCGTACTCTATACTACAAACCGAACGATCGAACATTGGCTGGCCGCTGAATGCTACAGTCTTCATTCTGAATTTCTGATGATAACACATGCTCAACGACGCGACGAGTGTGGAATTCGAGTCATGGACGATGGACATCATAATTGAGGTGATTGTCAATTGAGTCACATCGCCCACCGAGTCTTGTCTGCTCTATCACATGATGGGCCTGCCCCACATCGGAATCCAAGCTCCAAGACTAGGCAGAGCCCCCAACACTATATACGGGACTTCCAATTGGAATTCGAGTCATGAGCGATGGACATCATGATTAAGAGATGATTGAGTCATATCCGAGTCGTTCATCGAGTCTTCTGCTCTATCACCACTGGCATATAGGCCTGTCCCACATTGGAATCGAACGTGTCAACAAGACTAGGCAGAGCCCCCAACACTATATACGGGACTTCCAACTTCTCAACCAATCTCCTTCCACCATTGCTTCTTGACTTTCTGCCCTTTGCTTCTGTCAGGATTCCCCTTTCGGTGTGCAACAACAACAGAGATCCCCGAGCTGACACCCTTGCGCCCACCACCAGGGAAAACTGGCTTCACCTCCGCGCCCACAGCTGGGCCGTCACCGACCGTAACTGCATCTCCCCCGCTCGTCTTTGCTTTCCGCTTCTTTCCACCCGAGCCGCGCGAAGATGTAGACACTGTGGAACTGTGAGCGTGATCATGAAGCCCCTTCTCCCACTCCTTCCGATGCATGCGGTACACGGCCATAGTGGCGCGTGCGTCAGTCACCTGGGGAAAGCAGAGTTAGAAGAAACATACAACATGGCCAGCGATCAGCTCACACTCGAATGCTCGCCACCTTGGATCTTGACCCCGAGCTCTTGCATGACGAGGGTCCGCAGCGCGATCCTGTTGGAGCGCGTGAGCTTGTGCTTGTGCGCATAGAATTGTGTATCGCGTGTCGACGGCCGCGGGTGTGTGAGCAGGAGAGCCTGGGGGGTCAGTGAGCTGATGGCAACGTGAACGCGGAGGGGGCGGGATACTTTGAGATCGTTGTATACAGCATGACCAATGAGAATCCGATCCTTGAGCAACTCGGCCACGCGTACCTGGATCTCGTCAAATGGTTTCGCTGAGGCATCACGTCAGAGCGAACGCCTGGAACAAGAAGGGGTGTATGCGTACCGTTGACCATATCCGTGGGCCTGACACCGCTGAACTCGGTCCGATAATCCACCACCCTCTCTCGTTGCCGCACGAACTCGTCCAATTGGACGGCGCCATAGTAGTTGACCAGGCTGACACGGGCCAGCGACGACTCGGCACCCGTGAGCCCGACACCCACCATCTCGCAATCTAGTGCGAGGTATTTTCCTGGTCTGGTGGTATATGTTTACATCATGGTTTGGGATCGGGTGAAACTCACAATTGTTGGGATGCGTTGGACGCGAGTTCACCAGATACCAGGCGCCGGAGAGAGGCGCGAGATTCTCCAGTCTTCAACTCTGTGTCTGGCTCGATCTCTGATTGTGGTGCCCCGGCAGGCTGGGTGGTGGATGGTGATGGCATAGGAGAATGTGAATGTCCGCCGGGGTGATGTGATGCCTTTTGTCGTTTCCGTGAACGGGGGGATTCGTCGTCCCCCTGCTTACGCTTGTGGGCTTTCTTGGGGAGACTCTATATCTCTCAGGGGTCGGTAACAATGGAGGAGGCGATGGAGCATACTTCTTTCAACGCCAGCCAGTTTGACGACGCCCGAGCCGTTTTATTTGAGACTGACATATGATGCCGACTTGGTTTCGGTGGAACCTGGCTTTTCCAAGTCTGTTCTTTGGTCATGTTTGGCATGCTCGATTCTCGTGATAATAATTCTCCCCGTTTTGCTCAGACGACACTGAATGACGGCCCAAGGACTTGAAGGAGGTACAACTAAAATGTACTTATTGCCGCCCATCTCCAATATTACCCATCTGATGGTCGCGGACTAGCCACCGCCCTACTTGCATGACCAGATCTTTTTGCCGGTCTTCTTACAGTTCCCTCGGATCCGGAGCTTCAGACGAGATCATATCAAGATTCGAGGATTCTTCCACCAATCTCATAAACTCACATTCTGGAATCCTCCATCACTCTGCATCTTGATCGTACCACCGTGCAAGAGCGCGACAGTGTACCTACGTCGAGGCACACGCGTTTGTTTGGCCCTGCGGATGCTGAACGAGGGCCACTCACCAGAATTCCTCCCCCTCGATCATGATCGACTCATCATATCGCTCCAAGGGACCGTCGATGTCAGTCAGCTGGTGCTTGCCATGGACGACGATGATGTTGACGTCAGGAATGGTCCGTGAGAAGTAGTCGACCGTGACTGGGATCGTCATCAGGATGTTGGTTCTGCCGAGTGGCATTTCTCAAGTCGCCTACTTTCGGTGAATCTAGACTTTAGGTCGGTTTCGGCGTCCGAGGAGGTGTATTTATCGTAGTTGCAGTCCCAGAGTTGACGGATCATATATCGCGACGCCGTGATAATGCTACACTCAAGATTTGAAACCGAACCTTCAGGCAGATATTCTGAATCACAAACTCTGCAGAAGCGATGGAGGAGAATAGAGACAGAGCAGCAACAAGACCGAGGAACTTCATGATTTAATGAAATTATGCTGGGGCTAGTGGATTTGAGTAAAGCCTGTTGAGATTGGTTCTTATTCTGTTCCGTCACTCGTGTTGCGGTCTCATGCGAGGGTTGAAGCGACGGCGGCTTACGCCTCCAAATTATGATATCCGTGCACCCCCCGATGTTTCCATTTATCAGAGCCAATGGCACTTGGACTATCAGTTACACAAGATATATTACCAGGGTTGGATCTTCCGGCTCGGAAAGCCCGATCACTCACATATATTTTGTCCCGGCTAAGGGTGATGGTGAACACAACTTCAAGTTCCCAAATGGCACCGGTGCGGGATCCGCCCAAGTCGATTTCTTTGAGGTTGACATGTGAATGCTGGATCAATTTAGTGGGACCTGCGGTCTCGAAGACTCACTGGCAAAGCAAGGGCGTGAGCAGTCTTTCGAGTATAAATTTCTGATATCATCCAGAACAAATATAATTGATCGTGTGCCGGACCCGGAGACTCGAAAGGTTCTTTGGTCATGTTTACCAAAGGCAACAGCCCAATCGGGACGGAATCAAAATTGAAACACCCATTGAGTCTGGACTTCATTTCCGTTACTTATCTATGCACTCCATATCGGCTATTGAATCGTAGACTCCCATCCGGGGAAAAATGGATCTTCATTCAGCGTCCTTTCTGCCCAATCTTTCGGGACCCAGCCTTTCTCCTCCTGCTCCACGCTCCATTTATCCAGTGCGGGAAGAACCACATGTTCAATATGACCCGATGCTTTGTAGTCTAGCAACGTTTTTTTTGCGTCCCGCAGGATTCTTGCCAACAGCCTCGGAATATACGGCTCGTTTCGGAATTGCACCACGGGCGTAAATAGCGCTTTGAAATTGAATACGATTGCTTGGGATCTAGGAAGCCGTCGCAATGTTTGCCAGTCAACGCGGAGGAAGATGTCTTCGAGTTGCAGGTTTGGATCTTGTATCTCGCGTAACTTCAAATGAGGGTCGTCTGCTGCCAAGAACAACGGCTGGCCGACTTCCAAACCCCAGGACCCACGTTGAATCGGCCTATCGCAGGGCATCCTGTCAAAGTATCTTGGACGAGATGGGTATATTGATACAAGCGCCAACTCCAACTCACCTATCCATGGAAAATTGCATCTTCTCCTTATAGTCCGGAACAGGTGCATGTATTTCATGCAAGGGCTTGCCGATTTTTGTTGCCATACTCCATCCAACAGCCGAACAAGATACCCCCGCGCGCAAGAAATATAGTCCAGTCTGCTGATCCTTTTGCGTGATCAGGAAATCCTCTGGGACATGGTGGAGCAAAAACACGAGGGGCTCCATGATACGGGTATCGGATGTGGTGTTGAGGATCCCATTGTGAAAGGATCCTTTCTGGGGGTCGAATTGGAATTGCTTGGGGTAGCGTGCGCAAAGAAACTCGATCACCATGTGCATGAGCTCTTTGCAAGCGGCTTCACTTCCTGGCTTCGCATCGACGATATCCCGCCCTCGTTCTGTATACAACTGCGTTCGCTGGGCTATCCGTTCCCTATACGTCGATTCCAGCTCTATCCACCAATCTGGCTCCATCCTCTTCAATGCTATCGGCACCGTTTAGTAGCAATCTCAACGAATCCCTCGAACTGCAGCCATTCTACGCACACATATTCTGGTGATACTCCCAGCGGAATGGGCGATAGGGACGGGGCTTAGCTTTATCTATGTCGAAGTCAGGTAGTGGTTGAGGCAGTGGCACGCCCGTCAATTCGAAAGTATTCGGTTTCGGAGTCGCACGTCGAAGAAATAGCCAAATGCCAAGGGCCACGACAAACAGAACTAGCGTAGTGTTCTCAATCATCAGGGGGGGTGGAAAACGGCGTGCCGCTTGCGAGTGCTTGGGTACTTGTACTTGTCGTGTATTCAAACCATGACAACAACAGGGAGGAGCTTCTAGAAGCCTGATTTCGGGCCATGTGAACGTTTATGATGAATGAGGGAGATAAAGTGACCATGCCAGAGGAGTCTTGGGTCCGCGTGCTGGGAATCAATTGATACACAAGTAGTCACAAGATGAGATTCCGTGATATATATGGAATGGATGCTCATTTGAGAGTCGGGTAGCCTCAAAACTTGGCTCTTGGCATAATGAGACCATTGACATTGGATAAATTGCATGCTGCTGTCCACGCTGGTAAGGATCTTAGGGATAGGGATGCGATTGCCGGATGGGGGGACTTACATCCCCTTTGCGGGTCCAACACCGGGCCGACGATTGAGTCGCGTACATGAATTGAGCCAGCTATTCTGCCTATCAACCTTATTAGATCCATCAGCCGAGAACCAATAAACGACTCCCCCAATACAACTTCGTGGGGGTTCTTCCTTGAGCAGTCAAATCATCAAGCTCCATTCGCCGAAAATTATTTCTTTGGGAACGCGTTCACGAGCCGGCCTAAATTGCTCGAATCTGTTATGCATGGTGCCGCCATAAATCACAGCTTGTTAGTAGCACCACCCCCACTCGCCACAAATCGGGTCCCGGCCCGATGCACTATCAAGATTACTCGGATGAGAAAATTGTAATGTCAAGTTGCAATGCGGCGGAGAACCCTCGTCCACCCGCGATGACAACAGTTGCTACACGGTTTGAGGGGGCCCCCGGTGTTTTAAAAAGATCGACAACGGTCGGGATGAGAATGGAAAATGTAGTATCACCAGTGTGACCGCCGCCCGCGCGTGGATGATACCAACCTCTGGGCAGGGGTAAGCCAAGGAATGGCTAAACACCAGCCAATCTTAGTTCACTCAACAAGCTGATACGAACAGTCGGCACGCCCAACGCCCAACATCTCACAATCCAGGGCGAGGTATTTGCTGGTCTAATGTGGTATACATTTACATCAAAGCTTGGGATCGGGTGAAACTCACGATTGTTGGAATGCGTTGGACGCAAATGCGCGATATTCTCCATTCCTTATATCTGGGCCTGGCTCGATCTCTGGTGTCTGGTGTCGTTTGAGGGGTCCATCATCCCCCAGCTTGCGGTTGTGGGCCCTTTCGGGAAGACTTTGTGTCTCTCAGAGGCCGATAGTAATAGTAATGGGGGCGATGGAACATATTTCCCAACGCAAGCCAGCGTAATGATGCAAGACCCTTTGGGGTCGCGGTCGACGTATTATGCTGGCCCAATTCGGTGGAGCCTGCAGTGGTTCAGTTTCAGAAGACCCAAACGTGTGGGCAGCTTGTCAAGGACAGTGTAAGCCATGCAGAACAAAAAGTTGGCAGCCTGAATATCTCACTGACCCATTTGGGTCTGTTCTTTGGTTATGTTTATCGGAGGCCACAGCGGCCCGAAGGGGTCGCGTTCAATAAAATAGTTGCATAGCTGGCGCTACGTCTTGGAACCAGGAAACTTTGACATACTACCACTGCTGGATAACAACCATCTGATCGCGCTCGGTCACCCCATGACCCCCCGCACTACAGGGGCCGAGACCGTGGCGCCCTACTCACAGGTCCAGACCTTGTGACCTGCCTCCTTGCAGTTCCCGCGAATGCGAAGCTTCAGACAAGTCCAATCAGGATCTGAGGGTTCTCCGGCCAGTCATACTCACATTCTGGAATCCTCCATCATCCTGCATCTCAATCTTACCACCGTGCAAAAGCGCGACAGTGTACCTACGTCGAGGTACACATTCGTCTGGCCCTGCGGACAGTGGACGAGGGCTACTCACCAGAATTCGTTCCCGAAAATCTTGACAGACTCATCATATCGCTCCAAGTGACCGTTGATGTCAGTCAGCTGGTGCTTGCCATGGACGACGATGATGTTGACATCAGGAACGGTTCTCGAGAAGTAGTCGACCGTGACTAGGGTTTTTATCAGTGATGATGGGTCCAGTAGTATTATAAAGTCACCCACTTTCGGTAAACTTAGACTTCAAGTCAGCTTTGGGGCTCGAGGACTTATAGGAACCATGGTGGCATTCCCAGGTTTGGCGGATCATATATCGTGTCTCCGCGATAATGCTAAATCTCGTATTGAAAAGGGATTCAGTCAGATATTTCAGATCACATACTCTGCGGAAGCGACGGAGGAGAGGAGAGACAGAGCAGTGACGAGTCCAAGGAACTTCATTGTAGTGGGGTTGGATTGGATGCGGATTTGATGTGAGTAGAGCTCGTCAGCATTGGTTCTTATGTCTGTTTTGTGCTGTGTCTCGCCGATTTGGGCTGCGCGAGACTTGAAGCGATAGCAGTTTGGGCCCCCTCTAAATTATGATAGCCGTCGCCTTCCCTGACATCCTCGTTTATCCAATCCGATGCCGCTTGGGCTTCTATTTCACAAGATACACTACTACCGGGTTGGATTTCCCAAAAGCCTGGCCCATTAATTGCCAGTGAATTTGTGCGCAAAGGCCACTTGATACAGCCCTTGGACAACCACCCGGGGATGCTCCGAGTCGAATTCGAGACGCAAACGTTGAGTTCGACGATAGAGTCAGCAGAGTTGGCTGGGACTTGAGTCCTATGTAGACGATGAACAAGGTGACGACGGCAATATTCTCGAAGATAGGAGTAGCGTCGGCACACCAACGAACGTGCCAGTGATTGTGGAGTTGAAAAGCCAATTCGCCGACCAAGTACCAGAATTGGGAAGTTCAAGTTGAGCCTGAAAACCTTGGGTGTTGCATATATCCCCGTGTTCATTGGCGTCAGATGGGGGCGTAGCCGCGTAACCCGTATTTTGTAGCGAATGGCCAATTCGGGTAGGGGTGTCGTTTCTAGTCTTTCAAATAAGTTTGAGATTGTGTTGAGACTGGAGTGATGTAGATTTAGAGTAAAGCTCGTTAGGATTGGGGCCCCAGTTCTTTTACGCGTTCGGCCTCAGTCTCATCGATTTGGGGTGCGCGAAGTATGAAGGAGCTATAGACCCACTGGATTCTGATGCCCGTGGACCCGTGGGTGGAACTAGTCATATTTTCGTCCCAGCTAAGCACATGGAGGCTGGGGTGGTGAACGCGAGTTGGTCAAATTGTTTGCCGCGGGTGCCCATGCCAAATGGTTCCGCCGTGGGAACCAATCACAATCGCATCATCGTGAGCCGTGTGGGTCGTGCAGGGTGACATCGACATCGGACTTGTTGGCTGACTGGGCCCTGCGCTAGGAATGCAAGTCCACTTCGAGCTATCTTACTTATCATCCATACAATGTCCACAAAAACGATCAATGAGCTCCTCGCAGGAAGTGTAGGAGGCGCTGCACAAGTGCTTGTTGGCCAACCGCTGGACACTATCAAGACGCGTGCCCAGATTGCGCCCAGTACGTACTTGATGATATGCCTTGTGCTACTTCTTCGCAATTCTTAACGATGAGATGCGATTCATGAATTTAGAGGGCATGTTTGTGAGTTTTCTTCGGTCTTTCACAGGCTTCCTATAACCTTAACACCATCGAACATAGAAAGGACCAATGGATATCTTATCCCAGACGTTGCGGAAAGAAGGATTCTTTGCGCTCTACAAAGGTTCCTATCACTCTAGTCTACAATCTCAACCATAGACAACCAACTCCATATATGTAGGAATGCTCAGCCCCCTCCTCGGAATCGCAGGCGTCAACTCGCTATTATTCGCCTCCTACGGCATATCACGCAGGATCATCTCCCCATTCCCCCAGTTATCACTCCAGGAAATTGCGCTAGCAGGCGCCATGGCCGGGGCAGCGAACGCTGTTCTCGCGAGCCCTGGTATGATGTCCTCGTGTTGGGGAAGATGAACAACTGCTGACGTCCAACATAGTGGAAATGTTCAAGGTGCGAATGCAAGGGCAGTATGGTGCTGCCACCGACAAACGCCTGAGAACCATCACGAAAGAAATGTGGTCACAGTGGGGACTCCGGAAAGGCATAATGCGGGGGTATTGGGTGGGGTCACTCTTTGCAAACATATGTGGCGTACTGATGGGGGAAAAAGGTGACAGTGGCACGGGAGATTCCAGCATATGCTGGGTATGTTTACTTTTGCCATGATTCTATGACTGAATCTCTTCGGAATTAGGTTCTATACCGGTAAATAAGCACTCTCCAACAATTAACATACCCATTTCAATGCCGCTGTCTAGCATTCGAATTTTCCAAGCGTAAATTTAGCGCCAAATATGGAACCGACTTACCTGTCTGGGCGCTTCTTGCGAGTGGCTCAACGGGTGGTGTGAGGAGCACTTTTGCCTACGCAGCACGATTATCTCACCCTACCACAGATTGCATATTGGCTTTCATGCTATCCATTAGGTAGATCGCTCCAAAATTTCCATCTATACACCCATCACCTTTCCAGATGTTGTTAAATCCCGAATTCAACTACGCGCAACCCCACCCACGGGAACGCCTGTGCAGTACATTTTCCGAGAAATCAAGATGATACTGGCCGAATCTGGGAGGTACGCTATTGTTACTTTGCCTCATTGATATATTTCTTATCGGCCCTTGCAGCGCGGGCCTCTTCCGTGGATTATCACCCTCGCGTGAGTTTGCTTCATATTCATGATTGTATTATTTACCAACTAGCGTGCCCTCAGTTCTTAGAAGGTTAGTGATGGAACGGGCAGAATTTTTTTTGTCTGGGCGAACTAACTAGCCTCGATAGCATCCCTGCTGCGGCGAGTACCTTTGCTGCCTTTGAGCTGACACGAGGTTGGTTATCCACCCTACATCCGATAGTCGTCCTAAATTGATTTCGCGGCACAGAGTACCTCGAAAAGGTGACGGGGGTATGAATCATCGTGATAGACTGCGGGCCGGATAGATCTTTTTTTTTGTAGATGGTTATATATTCTGTTATACACCACTTTGAGGTATCGCCATCATGGGCTCTCGGCTCTGGCAGTGCTATGGGGTTGGTAAGGGGGTTCATTACTATTAACGTGCACCAGACGAGGTAGGCGACCGTGGCTACAGCTACGCCCTCGTTTCGGGACCCTGCGACTCCCAATGCGAACCGGTGGATTCGAACAAACAGTGTTCCGTCTCCGCACCTCGATCTCCGCTGTGAACCCCCAATAGTCATTGGAAATGGAAAACACCGTTGACGAAATAAAGGATCACAGAAAAAATGACATAACGTTCCCTAGTGCCAGTGACTGGCCCTGCACGTATGTAATGCGAATCCTATTTATTCCTTC
The DNA here is from genome assembly GCA_003313185.1 of Collybia sp. MG36. NCBI lineage: Eukaryota > Fungi > Basidiomycota > Agaricomycetes > Agaricales > Clitocybaceae > Collybia > Collybia sp. MG36. The sequence continues at coordinate 6,125 of QGOG01003769.1, read as the reverse complement.
ATTCACTCCTTCAACATTTTCAAACTCTATCGAGATTTCGCTCAGAGTCATAGATGGGGATGGTCATGATCACGGGTCTAGGTCAAATGAGCATCTTCGATTTTGACATCGCGCAGCTGTGAATGTTTTTCAGACGCGTCCTGTGTACAATGCAACAGTACTACAAGCCTCCGTACCTCCCGCAATCCTAGCTCCACTTCTTTCGATCTGGCTCCCTTCGACCGGGCCCGCCTCAAGTCGGTCCGTGTATACTGGATGGTTTTGGCGCCCATCCAAATGTTTACTGGTACCTCTTGTCTAGAATGTTCCGCGCGGCGGCGGCGTTTCTTCTAAAATGCTTCAAGAAGGAAGTAAGAAGGAAGTGAGCATCCATAGCCCTTTATGTCGGTAGAAGCACGAGCAGTCGCCGTGAGCCTATTTCAATGGCCTGCAACTGTTCAGCCTGTTTTCAACGGGCTCTCACCTACTATAACATGTAGCGCAAGTGGCACTCTTCTATCGGCCCCCTCCTTGGACTCCCTCAACCAGCTAAATCTCCTCGCCCTATGAAATTTTTGATAGTCCACCGCGGGTCGATCATCCATCAGTCTGACCGAGACGCTTCGATAAACTTCAAGGAAGCCCTTGGCAAAGCAATCGCGAACACCAGCGCCAAGTTTGTTATGGTAATCCTAAATGATGGCTGCGGCAGACTCGTATTTGAGGCCAACGAATACGCCTACCTTCCAAGCTCGTTCGAGGATTTTGTTGTCTCCCGCGCGCAAATTGTGAGATTGTTCATTTTTAAGCCAATGATTTGACGATACATGTTTTTATCTCGCAGCAATTAATCAGCGGCCGGAAACCTCGGAGAACCATACCTATCAACGGCCATCAAATCTCGACATTAAGCCTTCGTCTCTCATCAACATCCCAAAACCAGGAATGTAGTGCCGACTGGTGTTCTGAAACGTTATTGGAACACCTGATAGAGCCTGATCAAGAACTTCAAGTGGATGGTATTCATAATCCCTCATGCGTTTCCCTTCGGGGCCTCCTGGAGGTAGGAGGAGCCTTTGTTGGGACACTGGTTGTGAGTATCTTTCACCAATCTTTAACAGATATTTTGATCTAACCTGTGTGCAGGAAAGAAGTGAGTGGATGGGGGATACGGGTTTCTATTGATGACAGTAGTGTTGAGGGTGAGGGTAGCGACAATAGTGACGGATGCGGCTGATGGGATATAGATGAGAACATGTAGTTCATGCACATGTAAACAAAACGAGCGCTCCCAAGAGTCCGCGTTCTTCTGGGATAAGCTCGGCCGCCCCTTCTCCTACATTCTTGCTCTCGCAGGCTCAGAAATGGGTGAGAGGTCGGTTATGACAGTCGGTGGGGGTCCTATAGAGTTTACTTAGCGGCACCAGGCGAGCGTGACGCCGGCGCGGCAGGTTTGGCTCGCGATTGAGCCCGTGCGAGTTACGTGATATGAGTATTATCGAGTGAGACGCAGTCGTGTCGATACGCCGTATTGTATCGGGCATGGGGCCTATCAGGGGTCTGCCATTGCGCTCAACCGGATCCCCAATTCCACATGAGATGGGGAAAGCTCGCGTCAAGATTAACATTGCCTAAAAGCGCATCCGAAAAATATTCATAACTGAGCGATGCCAAAATTGGAGGTGCGACCTGCATGGGCCCGGGGGTGGTAAATACATTAACTATTCTTGTCCAGCAACATATCATGGGCACATGGTGTAGTTGGTTATCACGCCCGCTTAGCACTTCGGTGTTTGCGGGCGGTCCCCGGTTCAATTCCGGGTGTGTCCACTTTTTGGTACTTCTTCTCTTAGAAGCCGGGTGGGGACCGGGCATTTAGTCCAAAGGCACAATTCTGTGTTCGAGTGAGAGAGAGGCTCGCCCGATGTGACGGAGCCGCCGCCCGAGCTTTCTGGCGTGGGAACGGCCCATAAAGGAAAGGGTGTGGCCTCCACGTGATGCCCTGATGAGCTCGAAGCGGAGCCTGAAATGAAACTTATACCAGACAAAAGGTTATCCATGAGGTCAAGAGAATGAATGTGAGTTCCCCAGCCACGCATCCATCCAAATCCTGATTGCATTCATTGCAGAATCTCCTCCGGACATTGACAGAGAGCCGTTTCAAGTCGAGTTTCCCCGATTCCGACCTCAAGCTCCTCCTCACTACTGTCAAGGAAGGCCGGGTAAGTCACGCCACCACCGACCACCGCTCGCATGTGCAGAGGATTTATGTTCTGGGCTCGCCTTTAGCGCCAGGTTTATGATGCCAAGTTATCGGACCCGTTCTATGATTCGTTGGAAGGACTACTTATTGATTTAAAGACGATTACTATAGTAAGTTATATATAACTCGGTCATATATTCCTGATCCTGGGTTGCCGGTTAATGGTGAATTTTGTAATTTAGGATAATCGCGACGCGGAGGCATTTTTGAAGCCGGTATCAAAGGTGGAGGTTCCAGACTATTATGACGGTGTGTGTGTTTTCTGTCCAGGCCGGCCGGGAGTCTGATACATCTATGACGCATAGTCATATCGAACGCCATGGACTTTCAGACGATGCTGAAAAAGGTCAAGCAGAAGCAGTACAAGTCCAAGCGCGAATTCATGGATGATCTCGAGCTTATCTGGTCAAACTGCTACACCTACAATGCGACCGAGGTGCGCCACCTTTAGCCCTTCCACCAGCGGAGTGAATTAACCTGACCCAGAACCATCCTCTCCGTCAATGCGTCAAGCGTCTCAAGGCAAAATCTGATCGGCTCTTGAAGTATATCACAGACAGGAAGGAACGCACGGATCCCCTCATACCCCCAGAACTCGCGGGCTCGAGGCCCCGAGCAAAGATTAATGGCAATGGAAACGGGCTGATAAACGGCCACTCAAGATTTCACACACGCACCCCTTCTATTCCAAATGGTTTATCCAAGTTCACTACACCAAACACTAAACCGTCAACACCACTGGTGGTGCAGTCTGCACGCGGTCGTGATATCCCATTTTCTGATACCCCAGCGCTACTCCGAACCCAACAAGGCATGTCCCGGTTCTCGGAGTTCGACCGCGATACGACCGCTGCGGCTTCGTCCTCATCATCACGCAGAGCATTTCCCGCGTCCACCACTTCCGACCTCATACATGCACTGCGCCAAATGAACCCCTCCATTGCAGTCGAAGACGATTCGCCGTCAGAGGACACAGCCATGGTGGTGGATGGCGTTGTTGGTGATAAACGAAAACTGTGCTTCATCTTTTTTATCCACTTTATTCGTCAATAACATCACATTTCAGAAACGGTATATCCGAATGCCGCCCCCGGAAACGCACACGCTTGACTTCACAATATCCTACACCACTCCCTTCCGAGCGGGATGATCTGACAGAACTCTGGTGGGGTGCCGCCCAGTCCGACGCCCTCCTCCCGAATGGGCTCCCAGCCATCCCGTTCGCCTCCTCCAGCCAGCGTCATCCTTTTTCAACACCTCGCCCTCCCCCGAAATCGGCCAAGCGTCTTGTCAGACGCAAGATGGCAGCGACGCCGGAAGCAAAGACGCTGCTAGGTATCATGAACGGCAATATCAAGACTATGAAGCGGGTGCGACATACGCATACCAAATTTGCTGCTCTGAACGTGAATACGACGCCCGGAGAGGATTTGGAAGGTGGTGGGGGCGTTGATAGTGGTTTTGGAGCCACAGGCACGAGCGGGCCACTGGCCACTGCGGCTGTGGATGACGACCTGGCTGGCGTAGATGATGACAGAGTTGATGAAAGACCTTGGACGATTGATACGAAGAGGAAAGGAAAAGGGAGGGCGCGGGGCGAGATTGGCGAAGAGAATGCGGCGGATTGTGTTCGGTGGATGGGTGGGAAGGTATTGGAGCATGCCGGGTTCCAAGGTGCGGCGGTCATTGTTTGCTGGCCTGTTATCACCTAACGACTTTTCATATCCTAGGCACTTCAAAGGTAGCATTGGATGTGCTGGCTGGGGTCACATCAGAGTATCTACTGAACGTTGGTCGGACGATTCGGTTTCTGTCCGATAAGTATTCAAATACTATGACTGCGGAGGCATGTCGTTCGTTGTTCTGTAAAAACTCTTCTTATTCTGTAAATTCCAGGAAATTATCCTTCACACCCTCTTTGAGAGTGGGTCATCCAGGATACAAGACCTGGAGCGCTATATACGGGATGACGTCGAGCGGTATGGGGCGCGCCTGGGCGATTTGGAGAAGAAGCTGGTCAGCGCCTATCGTGAATCTGTGAGTCCATGTTACTTCGTCACCCTGATCAACAGGGTACTCATGCTGGGCAGACTGCCGCCGAGGTGTTGGATGATGAAGGTCTCTTTGATGAAGAGGACGAAGAGGACGCTGGGGCCCTGGCAATGTATGTCTCGACTGCTTCCCTTGGCTCATAGTCAACTAACAGTTTTTGCAGCGGAGATTTTGCGGATGCTCTCGGCGAAGATTATTTAGGCCTCCGCGAGCTGGGAATTGCAGCAGAGTTTGGGATGTCAAGTCTCAGTATTCCGAAGAAGCTGCTCAAGGGAAAGAAAGGGCAGAACAAGTTATTGTCGGCCGCGTGCGTTGCCCTGTCCTCCGCCTTTGTCCAACCACTGATCCATTATCTTTCAATAGGGCAAAGCCGACCGAGCCACCACCGCCGTTCCCACCACCACCTCCATTTATACCACTCACCACAGCGAAGATCGAAGATCAAATTGGCCTGCTCAAACCATATTATCAGTCTCGGATTTCCGCCTTTGCACCGCCTGCTGCGCCAGCCTTTCCACTGGCCCCGCCAGGACCGTCACTTGGCCATGCAGCCCTCGTTGCTCCGCCGGCGCCTCCCGAGCCCAAAATACTGCCTACGCTTTCTCTGTCCGACGATGCACCCAGCTTTGTGCAAATCAAGATGGGCCCGTTGGGACAGATCATCAAGGGCGGTCCGTCTGGTGGTTCGAAGAAGAAAGCGAAAGCGGGAGCGGCAGGGATTCCGGGGGCGGTGGATGCTCCCACCTCGCCCAAAAAGAAGAAGGGAGCGACTGGGGTTGGGACGGGCAACGGGCGGAAGAAGAAGCTGGCAGATGCACTGGCATTGCAGGGACAGGGGCAGGGGTTGGCACAGCAACTAGACCTAGGACAGCAGCCGCAACAAATGCTGCCTCCGGTTGTTGCGGCGAGTGCGTGAGTGGGGCAGTGATGCTGACGTGCTGCGCGGTATGTATGTTATTTTGATTATTGTAGCCTCCTCAATATTCTGGTTTCCTTGTGGATTGCATTTGTAGCATTATTGGTTCGTGATATACACATGGCTTTGGGGAACACAATAATCATGAGTGCAATCCCGGGGCCGGACCGTTAGGGTGGTCCGGGAATAGCCGAGACATGGAGCGTTATCGGGTTTCTGGATCAACGAAGCTTATCATGATGAGTCGCAGAAGTCACACCGCCTTATAATCAGGTGCTGTGTGTTGGAGTTATATAATCCTTCGAATCAACCTTCACTTTGGTTCAACATCAGCGTTTTCATCCCTCACCCAGCATGTCTTACGGCGGCGTACGTTTCATTTTGGTATTCAACTAGGGTGGCGAATGATGTTCTCGAATAGCACTATGGAGCACCTCCTCCTCACGGAGCACCCCCCCCTCATGGAGCGCCCGTCCATGGAGCACCCCCTCACGGAGCAGCAGGAGGATATGCACCACCTCCCCATGGAGGGTACGGACCTCCCCCAGGCGGCCCTGTGAGTTGTTTCGCATATATCCTGTCCAGTATTTAGAACCCAGCCTCCCAGGGAGGATACGGAGGAGGTTTCGCAGCCCCCGCTGCTGCTCCAGCGCCCCCGCCCGGCGCTGATCCCCAGTGCGTGCAAATTTAAACGCCTGCTAGTCTAACCCCCCTGATGGATCGTTATTGGAGATTGTGGAGCTGGTTCACTGCAGTTGACCTCGATCGTTCTGGTGCGATCACGGCTCCTGAGCTTGGTACGCACACGGCTTTTTTTCGATCAGATGGGGTGATGTTCTGAGTGATTGTGTGCGTTAGAGAGGGCTTTAATCAATGGCGATTGGACGCGTGAGTTGTTGCTGTATATCCTTATCT
>QGOG01003763.1:5351-32463 GCA_003313185.1 Collybia sp. MG36 | reverse complement strand
TAGTAATCCGACTCAGATTCCGAAAAACTGACTAGGAATACGTGGGGCAGTGTAAAGACCTCTATTGTGCAGTCTATTGGTATAATGTATCTGGTCCTGGGTTTCTTTGGTGGAGACTCGGAGGGACACCCACTCCTGGCACCACCTGGCCGCTGCTTGATAGGAATTTAATATTTGACTGGGAAAATCACATATATTTTACATTTTCTTTGTTCATGTCAGAACAACCAGAAAGTGCTCTTTTGCGAACGGGCGCATCTGTCCCAATGCAGGTGTTACCATAATCATCTCAATGTTGAATGATCATCCTCAATATGGATGAAAAGTGATCGAACTCATATTCCCCTCCAAGCTCCAGATTTTTTGATGATCGGAAACCAACAAAGTCTCCAGAAGCTAATTCCAAAGACATTGTTGGTTGTACTTCCTTCAATTTTTGATTCTCGAGAGCAGTGATCATAAAATACAGCTTGTCACCATGTTGTCACTCTTAGATCATGTGATGACCAAATTTCCGCATGACGCATATCTTAAGTATCAACTGGAGGTAACAAGAGCATTGCAACTCACAATGTCCTCCACAATAAATTCGAAAAAATCATCGCTCTTGACTGAATCAGGAACGATGCGGGTGCCAACATAACCATCAGTGCTGATTGCAGCAAGAATACTGTAGCGATCTCCCTGTACAAAATTTGCATCAATTGTTGCAGACTGACTGGCGGGTGCACGACCCCGCTTGCAAAAGATTGTACGGTTGTCTTTGCTTGATTCGTCAACTGCAATCATCAGCAAAATGCTGACCTGCCTATTCGTGACTATTTGTGACTTTGAAAGTCCAATAGTCACAGATAGTCACAGATAGCCCAATTAGTATCTGAGACCATTCACCTACACTGCTGGCACCAGGTTATTTTTTGTAGAAAAAAATGGGTGGGATAAAAATGTTTTATACTTTCAGGAGGGTTTTTCCTATGAATTAATATAATGTATTGAATTCAGAAGAACACTTGAGAAACAAAGACTTTTTCCAAAGTATTTTGAACTGAAAAACTTGATGAAATATCATATGTTTTTTCCGAAGACACTCAGGGTAAAATCTTCTGTTTTTTTTTGTATTTCTGTAGAGAAAATTCTTGGTTTATTTATTCATTTTTATTGATGAATGATTTTTCTCTGAAAAAAACCCATGGGAGACAAAGGGAAAAACTCTTAATGGGTTTTTCACCAAGAAAAATAGATTGATAAATCAAAGATTTTCCTTACAAAAATACAAAAAAAAAAACAGAAGATTTTTACCCTGAGTGTCTTAGGAAAAAACATATGATATTTCATCAAGTTTTTCAGTTCAAAATACTTTGGAAAAAGTCTTTGTTTCTCAAGTGTTTTTCTGAATTAAATACATTCTATTAATTCATAGGAAAAACCCTCCTGAAAGTATAAAACATTTTTATCCTACCCATTTTTCTCTACAAGAAACAACCTGGCGCCAGCAGTGTTATTTTCTGTCCATTTACTATTTCAATAGACAAAAAATAGCCCGTCTAGAGCACAGCAATAGTGTGATAGACAAATGTAAAATAGGTCTCAGAAGGCATTAATAGGAGAATATTGGCAGCTCATAAGACTCAAGATAGTGCTTACAGGACCCAAGATAGTGCTTGGATAGGCAGGCATAGGCATGGCAGTTCACAACATTGTAATGGAATAGTAGGCACAATGATTGCATCATTGTCAGAGAGTATTATAGTCTGGTAGGCAAATTGACAGAATGGGCGTGCTCTATCTATTTGTAAATATCGAAGCCAGCGAGCGCGACCTGCAGAGAGGCTGAACACAAGCCTCAGCGGCGTTGTCGGCCTCCTATGCACCGCCGTTGTTCTTGATCCCATGCACCACCCTGTTCGAATAAGTTTGTGCCGCCGCGTTGCAACCTCCCAGGCCACCCCACCCCCAGCCCCGCCCCCAATTTCTCAGCGTCATCACCTTATTGTTCGTGAGAGGTGGTTGCGTTGTCGTCGGGGTTCGCGTGCCGACATCGGGGTGGTTGCATCGTTATTGGGTTGTTGTGTCGTTATTGGGGTTGTTGCGTTGTTGTTGGGGTTGTTGCGTTGTTGTTGTTGGGGTTGTTGTGTTGTTGTTGGGGTTGTTGTGTTGTTGTTGGGGTTGTTGCGTTGTCATCGTTGGGGTTGTCGTATTGTCGTTGGGGTTGTTGCGTTGTCGTCCCAGGAAGACCATTGTTCCTTGGTGTTGGGGTGTTGCCACCTTGTCGTTCCACATGGGCAGAAGAGAGGGCATTGGGCGGCCGTCACTAGGTGTGGTCGACCATTGATCAGTATCAATGGGTGAGGAAATACAGTGTTGTCAAAGTTGCACCAACACTTTGTCAGAAAGGTCGGAAAAACGCGACCTGTCGCTTTTTGACCATGGGTTCCGAGTGTCCCGAGGTGTCTGACAAGGTCAGTCCCAAATTTGGGATGATTAGATTAGATTTGAAAAATGAGACTCCACACTGAGCTCTAGTGCGGTGCCTAGTAGTTTTGGTGGTATATAGTACAAAAATGCAAAAAAAAATTGTGCTACACCGAACGTTTGACCAACATGCTGCAATGTCTGCAAATAGTTGGGTGTGGAAGTATTTCTTCACTGACAAACAACGTCACAGCAGGAACCAATCTGCCAACAATGCATGTGCCATGGTGTAATGCATGCCTGAGCGCCGAAATGGGACGACTGCGAGATGGTGATGTCTTTGCAATGTCCTTAACAGGGAGTGGTTTGTGCCACACTGATATTGAACTGCATGAGTATGGTAAGTGTTCTGTTCAGCCAGGGCAGGGAAATCAAGAAGTTTAACTGACCTCTGTGAATGGCAGCACAACGTGCGCATGAGGATGGTGGCCTCAAATTGATAGCGGGAAAACCCAAGCAACACATGCTCCCGCATCTCAGAAGCTGCCTGAATGTCTCACAAGATATCTGCAACAAAGCGATTGCTGCCCTCACAGCGCCCTCGACACCCCAGCAGGGGCAAGAAAATATTCCACCTACCCCGAGTCCCCCAGCCTCACATTTTGCAACACCCAGACCATTGCGTTTCCTTCCCAATACTTCATTCCCTTCGCCCCTTGCCTCCCATTCCATGTCATCTCCACTGAGTCTGCTGAACTTTGGCCAAATCCACGATTCCGACATGCTGCTACCAATATACAGCACACCACAGCAATTGATGTCTGAGCGGCCCCTGAAGCAAAAGAGATCTGAAGGATGGGGGGCTGATAAGCAACTTGTGGGTGAGGGCCATTGCTTGCGCATGGCATGACCGAGTCCAATAATTATCATTCAGTCCTTAACTGCATCATAAATGTTATTTCCCTGTCAAGTGGTAAAATGACTTGTAATTAAGGACAGGTATATATCGCATGCCCAATCGTTGTGGTTGCTGTCAAGACTCAACACCCGGGATTGATGGGGATGCTGATATGTGAGCAAGTGAGCAACATTGGTTGAAGTGAGTTAAAATGCTGCATGCGAGGTGATAACAATGAGTGCAATAGAGATACTAGCAATTATTGTAGACGATCAGTAAGTCATAGTAAGTCATAGTAATTTGGACGGTGTGAGCGTGATTACGTAAGATAGATTGCACACAACGGGATCTGGCCCGTTGATGTCAAACACACACAAATGGTTCGTGCGCGCCTGCTCCACTCCGGCAGGATATCGGTTAGAGTCTCACATACATATTAGCCCCACTCTGGCCGTCTGTTTCGTAAATTCGTCCAAGTCTCACTTGTATGCACCTGGATGTATGAAAAATGATCTACTACCGACAGATCGTGCCCGTGCGATGCGTAGTAACAGTTTACTGACTCAAATTCTGTATCAGGTCTTGGAGACAACAAGACTCTCACGCATTGCGGCAGGTGGGCCTGATCCTCATAATTTGTGCCTCGTGCGTGATATGGCGAATAGGTGAGTATGACACTTTCCGGTCACCAACGATGCCACTGACAAACTATAACATGTCGCCATCGGGCCTCAGCAACGTGCTTGCTCTTTTATCTCACCCCAAACTCCGCCCATCAGTACCCTCCCGCCCATCAATACCCCGGCTGATCTCGCCATGCTCCACCATCACCCTCAGTGGTTCAATCTTCGGTGAACGGGAGGTGTAACGGTGAGTCTTAAATACATCAACAACGCAATGCAGACCGCAATGCAGCACCTCGGAGCCCGCTGACATGATCGAGGCCAGAATGCCTCGCTCGCAGACCCACTCACAAACGAGTCGGCAATGGGTTGAGGATCGTATTCACTCCTGCTGCAGTTGAGAAAAGCTGAGCCGCTGTTGCAATTGTATCACTCGCTCGCTCACTACCTATCTCCTGCAACTGCCCCCTGCCCACTTACTCGCCCAGTGGTGCGCCTTCGCTTGCCGCCACTCCTCGCCGCTCGCAGCACCCTTTTCTCGTGCGACCTTCGTTGCTCGTGGCGTGCCCGGGCAATCGCTTACAAACATGGGGGCTAGAAGGGTAAGTCTGGGTAATTTCGCTTCTCATATTGAGAGGGCTGAAGCAATTTACCCCAAGCGTTGCCGCACGGGGTATCGCTGACCTCGGCTGTCCTTGCGCGCATGATGTCAGCTGTGTCAATTGATGTGTGCGAGATCGTGCGAGGGCTTTGTAGGAGGGCAGGGACGTCCTACGGTGTGAACACACACGCATGGTGCAACGCGGTACCCTGGCAAATCGGATAGTCTAGTACTGAATAAATATGTCATTGCGAGTATTGCATAGTGCAATATAGATATAATACAGGCTTGTAGAGTGTTTGACAAAACTCCATAGATCATGCTGATGGCTATGAAGCGCTATAGAACAATAGACCCATATTATGGCGCTATGAGCGCTTTGACAGCTATAGAGTGCCATGTAGCCCTCTGCAGGTAAGAACAGCTGGTTTGCTGGGGAGGCGCGAGCGATGTAGTTGACTAGTTACATGACCAGTGAGGGGGGCAATGGGGTCTCGTACGATTCAGAGACAGACATTGTCTCAGCGAACGTTATCAGAAAGAATTGTATATAAAGAGGTCTATGTTTTACTTGTGCAAGAATATGTCTATGGTGGAGAGGAAGCAGGTAACGGCCGTACAAAAAGAGGTAGAAGCTATTTCCTGAGATCTCCAAGCAGAATTAAGAAGTGGATGTTTGTAGAGAGCTGGGCGCTCTCGCCGTATACATTCAGCGTATATCCAACCGCAACTAGCGCCTCCGCCGTGATATCCTTGTGGCCGTTTCTATAGAGTGGGAATGTCTGAAGTTTCTTGAAATCATCCTTAGTGAATGTGAAGGGAGGCCCGGTGGTGCCCCAACCGTCATAGATAGGCACTGTGTAGTGTTATTCTGTCATGCGCGGAAATGGAAGAATGACGGACCATCATGGTCGAAAGCACAAGAGGCTGGATAGAAAGTGCCCGTCAAATTTGAGCCTCTTTTTCGGGAGGCGGACGTTGATGGGCTGGTAACCATCATATATATATCGCTGTGCGACTTGTTTGAAGATGATGGCACTTTGATCAGATTAGTGAAGGTGTAGACGTCTTGATTTAAAAATGCTTACCAGATGTTGGCTCAAACCCTGATAATTTCGGTCGTGTGTGGAAGGATAATCCATCTTCGTTTATAGGGGCAACGATGCTGTTAAAATTGAGGACTTGGCCCCATACAGTGGCATCCCTCCTGATTTCTTGGGGAAGAGGTATGATTGTCGCTTTGTGCGTGATGTAAGGTTTGTTGGCAGAACCGCTGACAAACTCGCGGTACAAGTAACATCCATTGAGCACACCGATCATGATTCCTACCATGTTAGTACTAGTATTTGCCATAACCATCCTGCACGCCTCGACGCCAAGCAATGCTGGGTCAATGCGACTAGTGTTTACGTAGAATCCGGCTTGAGTGAACATTAGCCCACGCAGAAAAATGCTAGAAGCGCAAATTAGTAGACAATGATGAAGATGGCGCCGAAATGTACCTTTTATTGCTGTCAGACAGTCTTTGGGCTGTGGTCGAAAAGACAACACGACGCGCTAACTGACCTCTGTTGCTTCCGAAAGCATGTATAACACGCAAGGGACTTTGAAAAAAAAAAAAAAAAAAAAACAGAAATAAGCTCTTAAATTTCTTTTGAGCGTGCAGGAGACGTACCCGAGTGTAGGTAGTCGTTCTGGCTTGTATATCTCATATAATTCTGGATCCTGCAATTTCTTACACATCACGGGCTCCGCCGTATCACCGTCCGGGTTATCGGAATCAGGTGAAGTAGTATGAGCGACAGGGGCTGTCTCACTGGTGAAAAAAAATTGTCAATATCATTCTGAGCATATAACAAAGTGGGCAAGTTACGAAGTATCAGTAACAGCATCGCTGATGGAGTTTTCAGTGATCATTTGCTTCTTCTTTCCACGGGAAGCAACAGAAGCATTGTCACTATCAAGGAAACGATCAGTATGAAGGCAATCGCATAGGTGAATGATATACGATAGGCTGTCGTCGCCATTTCCGCTATCTGTCTCGGCATCGTCAACATTTGCAGTGCTATCATCCACGAGAAGTGGAGAGAGAAATGCTTTATCTAGAGTGGCAGGATGGGCAATCGCAGGTTGTTGTGTAGTAGGCTTCAAGAGTATTCTGGGACTTTCGACCGGAGCATCTTTAGGCCTGAATGAATACATTAGTTGATATGTATAACCATGTGTTCAGCTAAATCGGCTGACGGAAGGGGCATAGGGAACGCCGGAAGATCGAATTCGGAGTCGTCAGAGCCAATAGCGGGCGTTAGCATCCTGTGGATTCGGGTGCGAGGCGCAGACGTTCGAACAAGGCGTGATCATGTCTCGACAACAGAATTTGATGGGGAACTATATTAGTACAAGTGATAGGCGGGGGGGGGCGTCTATTGCAGTGTTGTGCGCGTACTCTAGATTGTCCAGGAGTTTTGCTTTTTCAGTTTTGACTTTGATACGTTTTGAAGATGGCCGCGTCGCTTCAGCGGTTGCCAAGTCAACGAGTATAGCATCGACTTGTGTTCTACATATTATGTCATGTATCATCAGTCAAGATAGCAAAGAAAGTAAAAGTAGAGAACGATAACGTACGCAATAGTGCTGGAGCTCGATGGCAATCCATCATCCATAGGATTCTCAACAGCAGCGGCCGTATTTGAAGGTGACAGAGTTGGAGCGGTTCCGAGGACCTCACTACGCTCGCAACATTAGGTAAAGGTCGCGAAGAGAGAGGAAGATATTGTACGCAATGAGGCTGAAGCTCGAGAGGAATTCGTCATTCACGCGCTGGGCGACACGAGCGGCCGTTGGTTTCGCAATAGCTCGTTTTTTCTTGGGAGGGGAGGGACGTGGAGCAGCGTCGAGGACCTCACTAAACATTATATGTAAACAGGTGCCCAAGAATCTTCGTGTTCGACTTACACTGATGAGTCGGACATTACACGAGCTTTTCTCTTCGAGGGAGATTTACGAGGAGGCATTGTCGCAGGCTTAGAATTGAATTGTGCAGTGACAGTAAAGGAGCTGTCGTTTAAGTAGAGGCAAGTGTTGATGCGGAGTGACGTAGACAGTCTTACATTTTCAAAGAAGCTAAGGATATAACAGTAGCTATAAAAGCACCACAGTAGCCCCAGTTTCAAAAGAAGCGAAGACAATTCCAGGCGATATTCGTATTTAGTTAGCAATGAACGATAATTTCCTTAATTGATTAGACGAGCGCTGGTACAGCATCGTGACATCAATTGGAATGGACGAAAGCTAAGGTCCGTAAACATAATTACTGGAAATGATGCTTGAGGTATAATTTAGAAAGCGAGGTTGATAGATAAAGAAGTACCCGTACCGCTGAACACTATAAAAGTAGACCGCCAAGTCGATTACACGAGCAGTAGTGCAGCAGGGTGACATCAGTTGGAATGGAGGAAGGCCAAGGTCCTCAATATGAGCACTAGAAATGACAATTGAGATATAATCTAGAAACTGAGGTTCTTGAATAAAGAAGTACCCGTACCGCTCAACACTAAAAAAGTAGACCGCCAAGTTGATTACATGAACACTAGGACAGCACGATGACATCAAGATCCTCAATACGAGCACTGAAAGTGACGAATGAGATATCATACGGAAACTGAGGTTGTTGAGTAAAGAAGTAGCCATACCGCTGAACACTACAAAAGTAGACCGCCAGTCGATTACACGAGCGCTAGTACAGCATGGTGACATCAATTGGAATGGAGGAGAGCCAGGGTCCGTCAATATGAGCACTGGAAATGAAGATTGCGATATAATTCAGAAGCTGAGGTTGATGAATATAGAAGTGCCCATACCGGTTACCACTATAAAAGTAGGTGGCCACAAAAGCGCGCTTATCGCTAACAAAGTAGGGATGGACAGCTACTATGATGCAGCCGGAGCATGTAAGTGAAAGCTACGTGAGCGTAGAGTGTGCTAACCTTGGCTAGATAAATCTTTGGAAGAGTGAGTGTCTTCCGATCCGAAAAACGAAGATCGCCGCCTAGTGGGTCTTTTGAAGGTTTGTGATGCATTAGCTGCGTTGAAATAATCACTGAACGAAGTAGACGCCAGATTGGACATGCCATGTTCAAGCTGCGCGTTTTGATTATCCGCAGACATGGCGCCTTCTGAGGGAGAGTGTTGATGGAGAACCAACGGAGGAATTAGTGTTCACGATATCCGGGATTTTGTCGGAGATGGACCTACCTCCTATTACTGAGAAACCAATGTGAGTATAGCGTTATTGCCATAGAAATGAACGAAGTAACTGAGTAAAATATAGTGTCACAACAAAACAGTTCAAGTTTCTCCGACAAGGAATAACCATTACTGGCCTTGGAAGCCCAACCTTTAACATGGCCGCCAGCTTGGTTCGGGAGATTTACGAGGTCTTCCAGCGTGAGTTCCCTGAGGGTAAGCTCGAAGAATGGAGTACGCCACAAGAAAGCAAGCCTGTATTATCATTTTCCAATCGTTACTTCACACCAAAAAGGGACTCGCCGAATATGACGCACGTGCCGTTCGATGCGTCGGTCGATCCTCGAGGGTATCTTGAGGCAATGAGCAAACACGGCTATGTTCATGGCGATGAAAATGTTGTTGAATATTATACTCAAGATGTCACAGAAGCAAATAGGTATTGCAAGCCATTATCGTTCTTCTGATTGCCACCTGATGCAAATCAAAACAGCCCCAGCTTCTTGAAAACAAAACCGCAGGTGTTTCGAGTGGGTGACCTAGTCGATGTTCAAGTGTCCTTCGTTGTTGTGCCGCTTAAGCAACAGAAATTCAAAATGGTATCAGTACTGCATACAATCGCACTTGTGGACGGCACTTACAGCCGGGTAAGCAATTTCGTCGGATTGTTTGGATAACCCTGAAATTGTGTGGACATGCAGATGGCGGCGAGGAAGAGACAGACGTCGGGTTCGGCCAGAGGGGAGAGCGTGCGAATTACGCTCAAGCGAAGAGTTGGTTATGAGCAAAGTCAATGACAGAAGAAAGGTGAAATGCAACTTGACTTGGATTAGATTGAGAGTGATCGAGAGCTGGGCTAAAATGAAAGTCATTGAAAGTGTGTGCTCATATAGAATAACAATGAATTGGAACTGGGGAGGTGCCAGTGAGGCAGTTGCGAAGGCAGTGGTGGATGAAGTGACAGGGCGATATCACATAAGTCAAAGCAAAAATAAGCTGAGGACGACGTACTTCCCAAGGTCATGCTTGTGTGTAATGATAGGGTTACCAATCTGTTGTAGAACTTGAGCTGATACCAGACGAGTGAGGGTTCTGCTCCACGTTTGTATGGAGACGAAGATAAGTCGAGAGTGGCGGATGGCAAGATGGTGCGAGATCTTGAACAGAGATCAATCGCGATTGTAATATCATACAAGTGGAGACAAATACAGCTCTAGAACGGTGGACGGCACTACGAGATCTTGCCATCGGAGGAATCAGGCCTGGCGATGGAGGCTTGAGCAGCAATAGGCGATGCGAGCGACGAAGATACCCATAAACTGAAAGTCTACACGCACTGTTTGCATATGTTTGTAAACGTTACAGGAGGAGGGCGCAGTAATATGTGTGACGTATAGGGACTTTTGGGTCGGCCAAGAAACCGCGCCCCCTAACCATCGAACGAGCTAGCCATGAGCGCTGTGATGGTACTTCATGCAGGTTCAGACATTTGTAAGATGACACTTTTTCTCGTTTCGTTCATCACCCGCTGCCTGCTATTCGTCGTTCCACCTCGTACATTATGATGCCCTGCGTACATTTTGATCCTAATTACAATTTTACCTATGAATAATGAGTGACGGGCATACAAGAGTACATGTACATTGACAATTGATCCAAGCCCACCGTGTAGTTACAGCATGGCCGTAGGTGAAAGAATGTGTTTCAGATCGGGGGATGATTGGCTGGTGTTGATTTCGCGCCGGACTTGAACGAAATTACTTGATTTTCATTCGTCCGAGTTAACATTGGTAAGATTTAGCCTCATCCAGCGCTGACCAAGGTAATTGCAATTTACATACTCATGGGCTTCCAATCTGTGGGATCAGGAGAAGGATGATATCTTGGTGAAGAGATTTTGGATGTTGGAAACAAGCTGATGTCGAAGAACGTCGACGAAAGTACTGCAGGGTTGAAAGAGAGAGTGCTTGAAGTGAAAATCGCCGAGGCGTTGGGGAACGAGTGTTGAGGTAGCGGTGTCCTGGGCTGTCGAACGTAGTCAAATATAGTTATGATATGGAGTGGACGTTCACTTACTTCGGGTGTTGGGTGACATAGTTAGGTACTGACTGTCATCGTCTAGAGGAGCTATGGGCTGGGCTGGGCGGTGTGTCAGTGACGTGAACATTTTTTCAGCGGCAAACTACAGTTTGAGACTGAACTTGTCCCCGAGGTTGAAGCTGTGAGGGGGTCAATAGTAGTTGTCAGGCAGCAACAAGGTTCGACTCACCTTTTTGGACCCTAACTCTCGTTTGCGAGATCAACTAGCACATTTGTACGCCTACAGGGTATCGACTAAGAGTTTTGCTTTAACCTTGACACGCCTCGAAGGGAGCCACATCGCTACGCTAGGTGTACCGGATTCCACAACCTCAGTAGACATGCTATTATAAGGACAGGACGCAAGAGAAGACGCAGAGATGACATACGCAATCGAGTTAGCGCTTGACAACATTCAAGTTGCCGTCGAGTAACTGATCCCGACAATTTACAACGGGGCATCGTCGTACTATTTAGGATTAGCGTACGGGACTGTGTGGTGTTGCGAAGTCGAAGTGCTTGCCAGGGTGGACTTCCAGTATGGTGGTCTCTGTTGTCATCTGGGTATTGAGGCGGCACCTTGCTTCCTGACGAAGGGTCTCGGTTGACGAACGAGGTGCTGGCAGCGTCGGTGAGGCTGGCACTTCAGCGGTCTGCAGGTCGTGAGACAAGGGCGCTGGCGCAGGGAGTGTTGATGAGCAAACACGGAGGTAATGATGACAAATGAGCAAAGGGTGGGGGCACGCAGATATCGATGTCTCATGTGCAGTGACAGTGGCGTCGGTTGGCGATAGGAGCGGTGATGTTGAAGATGGCTAAGGCCGACGTGTCAATGTGGATGGATGAAGAAGTGAGCGGGTGTGGTGTCAATAAACAAAACTGACACCGCAAGTTGCGAAGAGCAGGGTCTCGCGAAACGGGATTGTCGATCGTGTTTAGGTGCCCTGTAGGCATATGAGCGGGTGGGCAAATGAGGGGCGAACAAGGGGGGCTCACCGTTTTTACCCTACTGGTAGCTCACTTGCGAGCAGCGGCGCCTGCGGGGTACCGCTCTAATGATGAACGAAACAAAAAAAAAAGACTCATCTGACAGATGTTTGACCCCTACCCAGACTATCCAGCTCACTCGTTTGCGAGTGTTTGAGCGGCTCGTTGCCTGACTCGTACCGTCCGGGCGCATCCTGGCTCGCTCGTTCAAGAGTGTGTCATTTGAATGAGAACAATGCTCGGCACTCGTTTGCGAGTGGGGGGACAGTGATGGTGATGATGTGTTGTTTGAGACTGTGTTCGTCCCCGAGGTCATGAGAAGCTGTGAGGGGATCAACAGTAGTTGTCAGGCAGCAACAAGGTTCGACTCACCTTTTTGGGCCCTAGCTCTCGTGTGCAAGAGATGGATGGCAAGCGGGGCAGCGGCGACGGGCGTGGAAAAACGTCATTGCTGTCTGGCATGGCGGCGTTGTCCTTGCTGTTGGAATTGGCGTCCCACTTGTTCGCGCGGGGTTGGTGTTGATGGGTGGGATATGATGATATTGGTGGCACTGGAGGGGGGACGAGAGGGAGGCGATGAGGAGAGGGGTATTGTAACGCAATTTGATTTTATACCAACCCTGATTGATACGGTGATGATCGATTAGCATGTCGAGGCAGTGGGGATTCGAAGAACAGACAGAGGTATTGGAATAGGGAACCTTTAGATGATGAAGCGCGTGGAGATGTAAGATAATCCTTACCCCGCGTGAGGAGCACATAAGTCCTGATGTGGTGAACCCCGGTGATAAATTCGGCGTTGGCGGTGGAGGCGAAAAAGGGAATAGAATAATACTTGAGGTCCTCGAGAACGATCGATGTAATGAGGTGTAGAATATAGGTGTGCTCATCTAGGACAGTTGTCGTGGCTGTGGCTGAGTTACGGTGAGCGTGGGTGATCACTCACTATTGTGTCTGTTGGGGGCCAGTCGGGGACAAGAGTAAGACGAAGGACAAACAATTACTGAGAGCAGGAAAGGCCGACATACGTGATACCAAGCATTGATGCTGTCTCCAGCAAGGGTGGCAAAGGCGTCCCGCGCGATTCACAGAGGCACACCTCTGTCTCTCTCGATTGTGAAGGAGGGAGGAACGTCTACCGTGCAAACGTGAGTGCAACAAAGGAGGAAGGAAATGGTATTGGAGTTTCATGTGAAGAGCCACTTCTGTCTCCCCACAGGGGCAGCACGCTGCATACCCTGTCCGGATGTGAGTCACCGAACAGGAACAGGAGCAACGCTGACGCTGACGTCCGATACGCGTAGGCGTTGGTGTCTTGCTCATTTGAGGCAGGCGGTGCTGACGTTGGTGTTGGCATCCCGTCGAAGATCTTCGTTTCCGTGTATTGCGAGGGAGGGAGGCTGTGACGGCCAAAGGCCAACGCCTCATCGCACGGACGTCTGACGTGCCATATGACAGAGGAGCTTGGTGTTGGCATGGGCGTGCCACTTGATCGAGGGAAGCGGGGCTGGTGATGATGTTGGTGTTCCATCCCCGGCTCTCCCGTTTACAGAAGGGGGGATTGTCACATGACATAAAGAGACAGATGCTGGTGGCACTGCAAGCGGTACGAGGCAGGAGGCGACGAGGCTGGTGTTGTGTGATGAGCCTGGGGTGCAAGGTACAAGGATGATACGGGGGCGTGATGGGCTACCGAATGTGTAGTGGGTAAGGGAGGCAGTGATGGAGATGGTGTTGGCGTTGCCGTGTCGTCGGGGGGAGGGCAAGTTAGAAATGAGGTGAGGGAGTACCCTTGGACTGTCGTGCTCGAACGCGGCTGTGTTGGGCCCGTCTGTACTCTCTAATGCAAGGAATGAAGGGAGGTGGCGTCACGAGCATATTTGCAGCGTTGTTGTGGGGCTCCGTGTGTCGTTTGGTCTCCAGGTAGTAGTATTGACCAATAAGGGCGAGAGGCTGGGAAAGTAAAGCAGCTGCGGGGCGATTGCCGCGAGGATGTCAGAGGCTACGGCTGAAGAATTTTTTCGAACTCTTCCACGACTATTTTCCTACACTTACGAAAGCGATCTTGGTAGGCCAGTCCAACAGAAGGATTGTTGATGAGCGAAAGGAGGCAAACATTCTTTAGAAAATTTTGAATGAGTGATACCTAATTATTGAATGTGAAACTTGCAATGTACGGATAAAAAAAAGGGTAACGATGGAGGAACGGCATCTTGAAGGACAAATGAAGTCTGAGTGGCAATAGGATGATGGCGTAGTACTTTGTTTGTAGTCGTCTATCTGCTGTTTTTCCCAAACTGAGCTACACTTACCGCGAACAAAGCAAATCTAAGCCATCACAGAGACGATGCGTCGTTTTACTCTACTCCCCTACAATCCGAAAACGGGCCGCGAGGATATCCGGTCGAAGGTTAGCAAGGCCGTGGAACAGTATGAAGAACACATTAGGTCCTCTCCTGTTACTGGGGTTGAGTGAATCGTCATGTGAGTTTTGTAGTCCAGCGTCTTGCCCAGCTTCACATAGGATATATAAGGGGTCCTTGGCATCGGTCTGGCGATTGAAGGACACATTTAACCGTCCGCGGTTTTGTGAATGGTCGTGGGCTGTACACAATCCACGTATACCGGAGAGGGTCGTATTTTTTCGCGCGCTGCTTGCCGCTATGAGGTGATTTGTCCCATTGGCGTTATCTTGCACTTTTAGAGAAATGTCTGAATAAATATGTCGTTACTCTACCTTGCCACTATTCCTGTCGTGCGTTCCCTGTATTCCATTGACGTTAACTTTCTCTCTTGGAGAAATGTGTCAATAAATACATTGTTAGTCTACCTTGCTCCTATTCTTGTCGCCCGTTCCCTGTGTTGTACGCATTCACAGTACTTATTTCCTCGTGCTTGCGCATAGCCTGTACTTGATCAATAAGTTATATCGTGGACAATGTAAGAACAAAACTAATTCGGTGTCACTGGTATGTACTTGTCGTCCGTTTCCTGAGTAGTACACATTCACAGTACTTATTTCCTCGTGCTTGTGCGTAGTCTGTACTTCATTAGAGCTATATCGTGAACAATGTAAGAACAAAACTAATTCAGTCCCACTGGTATGTGCTTATCATAGACGAAAACACATAATCATTTCTGTTGTGACTTTTTATGATGGTGGCCCTTCTGGTAATGATGGTGCGATAGGGAGCGTTTGCGTCAGGTCTTCATAGGTATCACTATTACAAATGTGTTCGGCATGGGCTAACACCTCCTTGTGCGACCCGGTTAAAAATTCGCCGACTTGAGCTGATTCCAAATACTGCACCATGTTTTTCTGGAAATTCTATTGATACATCCGCTGCTTTGTCCATATGGTATGCGACGAGGTTTGTAAAGGAGATGGTGTAAGTCTTGAGTGTTGAAGCCAAACAGAAAGACGCCTTGATGGTAAACAAGCACAAATAGTAGCCTATTTGGCTGTGGCAAATGCACAGTGCAAATCAGTCTAGGTTATAATCGTGCATATATGACAATAATGGCATTTCTGGACCGGCAGCTAGTGAGACTAACGTGTGATGTCATAGGACCGTCAAAAAGCAACTGTCCTTCTGTAAGCATACCATCATGATACCAAAGTTCGCCTGCGGAAGTGACCACATGAGCGGTGAAATGTTCACTACCATGATAAATGACACCGCGTAATGCATATGAATACTGATGGTCATTGATTAGCAGTGTTATAGATTGTTTTGAGGAATAAGAGTTTCCAGAGACATCGAACGCCAGAAGGCGTGGGCTATCAACATACTGAAATCTCCTGATAAGGAAGTCGCCACAGCTTGGGCAGCGTGAAGATGTGGTAATAGAGTATGATGAGTGTATGGTACCACCGGAAAGCTCGTTAATGCCCAAGATCTGTAAATTAATTAGGCAATTATTGATGTCCACGCTTCTTCTCTCCACGGCGTGGCCCTGTAGACATACGTGCACTGATTGAAGTATGGGCACAGGAGACCGTAATGTCCACTCGAGTATATTGTGAACGCTAGCAAATTCTCCCCATCAAAAACTATCTGGTGCTAACCGATGCAACACTCGTCTAAAGTAGTCCCTAACACTATCCAAACTGTTATGACCTTCTTGATAATTTGTGAAAGCGATTGCTAAAGTTGGCAGGCATTCCTCGTTGAAGTTATTGAACCATTCTGTCCACAAAGTGCTATCATCGCTCCATATGTTGAAAAGGACTGTAACAACGGCATCATAAGCACAGCTGTTATCTCTCCACTTTGTGCCTTCCGGCGAATGAAGTATTTGGCCGCGCGATGAAACTACATTGTGCGTGTGTGTTGTTTTCACCCTTTTAGCAGTCCTGGCCCCTTCGCCGGCGGACGTACTTATGAATCTCTTCTGGCCACGGGATACTATATTATCAGTTTTGGCCTTTTTAGCTGCTCTATCTCCTTGTGTGGTGGATGCACTTATTGATCTCTTCACGGAGACTGATGACTTCTTATTATCTGTTTTCGGTGCAGGCAAAGCTGTTAATTCTATCTCAGTGGCTACATATGGATCGTTCTCATTCCAAGAGATAGTAGTGTGCACAAAAGGAGGCATATAATAGTTGCCTTTGATCGCTCTATATGACGCGATCAATGAGTTTCTGCGATCGCCCTCGACGGGTTGTGGTAGGTGACCATCAAACGTGAGTTTGGAAATGTCGTCGAGAATCTCGAGATCCCTAAGCTCTTGACGCAGTGCGCCAGATGCACCACCTGTAATCTTTCTTGCATCAAAACCCTGAAGAATGATTGTCCCAGCTGCAGATGCGCTCCGCGAAAGTGCTGTGTAATATGATTGATGGGTATAGCAATTATTCAGATCTACCACATTATATACATGGGTTTTTCCCTGTGAAGAGAAGTCTGTCATTGCGAAGTTCGGCAACACTTCGACTTGTGAACGGGAAATAGACAATGTGGAATCATCCGGCAAGTGGCACAATGTCGTAACAACCGTCCTGGTTAGAGGAACCACGTCCTCTGGCAGGCCTTGGAATTGAACATGCTGAGGAGGATTATCAAGCTTAACGAATAGTACATCCAAAATTTGTTGGCCCCGGCTACCTAGAGATGCTTGCCAGCTGTGTACATGCGCCTCCTGACCTCGTGTCATACACAACTCAGTTGCACTGTTCGTTCGAATCATCACCGGCAAGCCAATGCATAACGATAGCTTTCCGGGTATATGTTTAATGTTTGCACAGTGGGGCTGATTCCACAGAGTATCTTGAACTTGGTCAGATATTTTGGTAGGCTTGCGCGTGCGGTTGCCTGCAAGCTTTGCTGGTCTCTTCTCATTAGGAGAGCCGAGGCTGTCTTCGGAATAAAAATGAGTTAGTGTCTGATTGGTTTCAATGGAATATCTTAAGGTGCCCAATCGATTTATTTCATCCTTGTGGACATTCAGCGCTGTTATTACTGAAACATTTCTGAATTCGTCATCTTTAACTGACGAGCGGCCGTTGACATTGACAGATATGCGCGAACAAAGGAAAGTGATGTCCGCAGGGCTGCAAGACTTGTATCTCATGTTCGTTAGTGCTTCGCGCAATTTCCTATCTTCATTGGACTGATTCCTCTGTCGCATATTCTCTCTCAGAATGACGACCGTTGTGACTTGATGCCACAATGCCTTTCCAAGTGCGGCTTCTTGCTCATATCCAAGCCCGCCGGTGCCTATTTGTCCGACTATTCGACTATATAATGATGCTTTCTCACCTCCCATTGCTGGCGGAAGTTGCGCGAAGTCTCCTGCGAATATGAAATTCAGACCGCCAAATGGTAAGTCAAATATGTTCATTATCAGACATAGCCTGGCGCTTATCTTATGGAGATCACGACAACTTAGCATGGAAACTTCATCAAAAAATACATGAGTTACTCCTTCTAGTCGCGAGAATATGGCTGCCCGTTGAGTAGGTGATATTTTTTTATTGTTATCGTTGATGCCGAAAGCGTGATGATATGTTGACCCTCCCAGAAGCGCAGCTGCGCTTCCAGTTGGGGCAACTACAATGAAACGATGGAATTCATGACGCAATCGGAAGAATTGTTGGAGAGCTTTCAATACTTGGGACTTCCCGGTACCTCCCATTCCTCCGATGTACATTTTCAATTGCTCGGAACCAGGTGTTGTTGCATGATTTGCTACGATTCTGAAGGCTCTGACTTGGTCATTATTGAGAGCGAAGCTATTGGTGACTTGCGAGATTGTTTGTTCAGACGCAGTTGAGTGGCGGTGTGTAAGGTAAGCTCGGTCTACAACTGTTACCTCACCGGTCTGGTCGTTCTCGCAGACATTGTGTTTACGTTTTAAGAGATCACTTTCAGCGCTAACAGCAGGTTCTTTCTCTAATGTCCGTTGGTCAAGCACATGTTGTTTCAACTTGAGCACTTCAGCGCGCCAGTAGGACGGTCGCATGGAAGGTATGTCATGAGCAGTGTGGATCGTGTTATTAACATCTAACTTAGGTTCTGTCCATCCAGTCTGTGTCATCACATCACGCATAATTGTCATATCTCGTTGACGTTTCCTTTGGTTTTTTCCTGTGTCATCAATATCATTCATGGAAATCTCGGATGCAACGAGGTATGGGTCATGTTCCCTACTATCTCCATCTTGCTGTTGATCGTTATCGTCCATCCACGCGGGGAGATTTAAAGCGCCGGCTTGTAACTGGGCATGGAAATCATCTCTCGCATCAAGGCATTCGTAACGCAAATTAAAGTTATTCATAATTTCCTTTTCTCTCTCTGTAAATTCATAAGATAAGAACATAACATCCCAGGTATCGTCTGCTTTCTTCAGGTCAGTCCCTGTTCTCCATGGCTTGAAGAATGTCAACATTGTTAAGCAATAATACTCACAATCACCTTGGTCAGCGCGGGGTAACAATCTACCAACGAAATTGGGCACAAGTCCCTTCTCATCTGACACACAACGCGTACCATGACTCCCAGCCAATGGATGTGGCTGTAGCAGTGGGAACAAACCCGTTCTCACACTCGTTACAGATTCGTTGTGCTCAACAGGTAATTCATCACAATATATATCGGCGTTGCTATCGTCTCTGAATCAATATTATCAGGATCTGAATCACTAATATTAGCATCTGAATCGTTCATATTACTATGTGAGTCGCTGAGACAAACATCAGGATCTTTGGACAATAAACATAATCATGGACGGGTGAGAGGCCATATACTTTACCATGGCGTTTCATCAATACAATTTTATCACTGGCAGAGAGGTCATCGATCACTTCATTGTTACTGTCGTGGTTATGCCAGGCTTTTCTCGCTTCTTCTACGTAGCTCTGCCAATAGAAGAGAGAAAACCGATGGCTTTTGTAGTGGTCGGGGTTACCGAGGAGGTACATACATACCATGGGTGAGCCCATCTCTACCTTGGCGCTCAGGTTGTTAACAATTTGTCATCAACTGCCGGGTTTTTTCTCTGCGAGATGTATCACCCCCAATCATTTCATTATTTTGACTAAATATTGCACGGACGATATCGAAAATAACATAAGTTTTTAATGACATCTTGACAATGTAATCTGAAATATACTGAAGTACGGCTTTCAGCGCGGTGCCTGACTTGAGGCAAGTGGCATCGGTGTTACAGCGAAGGACGTAAGTAACTGGCGGCGTAATGGAGTTCATCATAGATTCCTTTTTTTTCAAGCGGATAGCTCCACTGTCTGAATCTACCAATGTTTCATCGAACACTTCTCTTGGGAAGCGGGCCTTACAAGTACCCCATTTATTGTCAAGACAACCTCTATACTGCCGAGCTTGATTTTGAGTACCATCCTTGTTTTTATTCGTGCTACAATGATGCATATTGGACTTTAATAAAATATCATCTACAGTGAACTCGTAATTTTGCCACCATGCCTCGAATGCTATACAAATGTCACATTGCGCGCATTCTTGCGCGCATGGCAATGGCGGCGCGATAGGGAGTGTTTGCATCGGGTCTTCATAGGTACCACTATTACAAATGTCTTTCACATGCGCTAACACCTCTTCATGCGATCCCGTTAAAAATTCGCCGACTTGAGCTGATTCCAAATACTGCACCATGTTTTTTTGAAAATCCGAATTAGGATCGGTAATACGTTCTCGAATTTGCTCTGGGGAGATACATCCTCGTATCCAGAGAAGCAGATGTAAGTGTAATGTTAAACGTCCTTCTTGCTCAACCGTTCCATAATAGCCAGCAGTGTCTCCATATGCACCAGGATGTTCAACATCAACCCCCAGGACATGTTTGATGAACAAGCTGACCATCAGGTGAAAAAAACGCGCACCAGCGACTGGGTTTCTTGCGATCAAGCGAAACCGTTCATCATCTGGCCTGAGATTCGGTGAGAACATTTGACATGTATCAGCATAATATAGACATATTGGGTGCTTTACGTTGGCAGGGGACAGTGTGATATACCATGAAGGTGCGCCTTGGTACAATATCAGGGACCAAAGTTTGTTCCGCATATATTTCTTACTCGTAGTTGAGCCACTTACTTTACCGCCAATAGCATCTAAATCTCGTATGAGTTGAAAACAATCCTTCTCTTTTTGGTTAGCCGGTCTCACATTCTCTCCTTTCGACATGCGAATGGCGAGCGAGCCCAGAGTACCTTGATCAACGCTAAGCAGCCTACCTGATATTTCATCAAACTTTTTAGTCTCTGCCAGTAGAAAGCCACCGGTTGTGCTAGCCTTGACTTGTTCATGGCTAAATGCGATGAAGGGGAAATTTACATCGAATTGGAATCACTTATCATGGTACATCAACAATCGACGCTTGTGCTCCCCATCTGACAATTTAGTGCACACGGAATTTATCCCGCCAAGACCGTACGGAAAGAGCCACGGGAAAATCTGAGGATATAAGGTAGGATTTCTGTAAATAGATTCGTACTTCGATGAATGGCCTATAGCCAACACCCTGCCGCCGCTATTGAAATGCCTCAACGCGATACCTTTGAGCAAAGATATTGTTTTTGTATCCAACTCCTCTCCCGTTAGACCGTGGACTATAAACGGGCATACGCCATCGGTCGCACCATCATCGTCTTCGTTATCAAATATGCTTGTGGCCTCGGCTACCTTGTTTGTGGTGGATCTGGAATATTCTATGGACACTGGTGGTGAGTCTTCTGGATACTTAGCAAGATTCTCATACGATATCTCCAAGTCGCTATAGTCAGAATGATTCAGCTTCAACCATTCAAGAGCATTCGCGACGCTGTTCCTCCTCACTAATAAAGGGGTTCGTTCAAGATCTTTACTTGTCGGCTTGTGGGGACCTGTGAACAGGATTGCCAGTACATCATCAATGTCTTCTAGCGGCGGAGGCAGTATGTTATAGATCTTGGGTATTGGGGATTCAAATGCGATAACGTGAGACACCATTTTTCTCAAACCAGATGAAACTCTAACAAAACAGGAATTATGTCGTATACGAGCAACAAGCAATTTCTCAACGAAACGAAGTTCTGAAAGCTCTGGAGGTACTTTGCCAAGCCACATTCCATTTGCAAGAGCGCCGCGCGGTACTTTGTTCTTTCTTATAGAACTTCTACATGGTGTACATATCTTATCACAGTCATGATCTAGCACCGGGCCCTCCTGTTCTTTGCTTATTTCATTCGCACTCCTCCGTTCAATCTTAGTTACACCAGATGCTTCAAGGACTCTCAACTGCCCTTTGATGCTTTTCAACGCACTCAACTCTCGCATAGGAACGAGTTGACCGCATACAGCGCAACCCCCTTCTTCAAAAATATTAGGAGTTGATTCGGCGCAAAAACCAGATATGATTTTCGCTGTCGTGAGTTTGGATAAGGGCTCTGGTGGAAACAAAGATGCGTCGCCAAAGGCCCTAGTATTGGCATAGCTTGGTTCAGGAGATTTTGCGGTTATATGTTGAGTGCCTGCCGACTTGGTGAACTCAATAACAAATACACTTGTATAGTGATTACAGTTTATGCAGTCATGTTGTTCGAAGTAAGGAGGCATATCTGCCTTGTGAACATGAGACCCCATTGCAATGCGGTGTATTCGTGCTATTTTGCGAAGATATTGCACTGATATATGTTTTGACAGCAGACATAGTGGTACATCGGCGAAGATGATATCCTTGCGTGATGCATAAATCGACCGACCTACTCCATCAACATGATCTTCAAAACGAAGTGATTTGCAAAAACGTATCTGTTCCAAATCGTGATTGCTCGAGTACGGTACAATTTCGGCAGGTGAGAATACATATGGCCTGCCACCACCCATGATGCTCTCAGAACAATCCAAAAGCGTATCACCGCCGCGGACATCTACATCATTCACTTGGATTTGGTTAATGCGCGGACTTTGACGCAATAGCAGACAGTGCTCGGACTTGTGTGTAGTAGACATGTTGACATGAGGATAGTTTGACTTATTCAATGGCTCGACATTATGAACCACAATTGACGGAGTTAGTTGAGGGAGATCAGCTGAAGGTGCTTTGAAGGCCTATTACGAGCACGTTAGTATTTCTTCAGTGAGACGATGTCTTGAAGAACCTGATCTAGCCACCCAGCATCAACTACAGAAGAAGTGACAAATGCTGTATCACGTAGCAGCAAGTTCTACGGTGACAGTTTAGTCGCTCCAAATCTTCGAAAAGGCATTTGAGAAACAAACTTGTTTTACGCGCGGCAGTTCGTTGCTGATGTCGCCCATAGAGAGGAGAGCAACAAAGGTGGCGCACACAGTGCTTGATGAGGGACGAAGAAGCATGAAGAAAAGGGACAGTTTCATGATACATTTTATACAAGGTGAGGTAAGACAATGACGAACTGAGATACTGAGACTCATCGTTATGATCTGTTACAGCGCACGTGAGGCGGAGCTCCAAACGTAGACCACCGACGAGGAAGCTCTAGCATTCAAAGCGGGTCTGCAGAGACTCGTGGTAGGGCGATCATCTTAGAGGGCTGAGTTTGACAGCCAGTACGTTGGTAGCGATCTACTTGCCACTCGGAGCAGTGCCGCAACCATAACAAGAACGATTCACACTTACGCAAACTACACCTTCTCGACTCTCCCGAACTCATCGCTGTCATATGTCGTACATCTGCCATCCAGCCAAGATCTAACTATCACCGAGCGAGGTCTGGTACTAACGAGAGTAGGTCAGCTGTACCATAGTTCCAGCGCGCTGTGCATTCGCGGTGGCAACTATCACCTTTCTTGATCAGCTGCCCGTGCGTTTCAGTGTTTTTTTGTCTTATTAGTTAACGATTGACGAACTGGCGTTGATACATCCGCACGCCACTCCTGATGCCTTGATCTAAGCAATCAGTATAAGTCATCAACAGGAGTTCAAATTAGCTAGCACAGGTATACGCCTACAGGCTATCCAAATTCCTCGACCTCGGTATGCCCTTTGTGTCGTTCGCCTGCCCCCTCATCTTGTCCTGTCGGGAACGTGGGTGGCGAGGGCCCACGGATGTCGTTACATACGCACGGGGTTGGAGCATCAGTGGATTCGCGGACGTATCGAGCCAGTGCGCTGGAGAAGGGGAGGGATGTGGCCGGCTCCCCTGATTGCGAGGGAGGCGACGAGGGCACAAGTTGCATGAGAGGCTGCCACCGAGGTAATAACATTGTGTGTGATGCATGATGAGGTGGGTGATGCAAGTAGGACCCATAAGCTGTGAGAGACGAATGTCAGCAGATGTCGCGTGTTGCAGCATGCTCAGTATTGCGTGATGGATTTCGGTTGCGGATCCACGAGGTTAGCCTGTGGGGCAGTGCGACGAGGGTTGGTTGCAAAGCGTTCTGTGAGGAGGAATAAAACATCGACACTGGCTGCAAGCATCAAGATCATATCTATGAGTGAAGGGGAAGAAGGCGATGGTGGGCAACACTCTCACCGAATCGCTCTGCCTCACGCGTTTCTTGGCACTCATCAAAACATCACCAGGCCTGCTCAGACAGCCTGCGCACGCTTTATTGCCTCCAAAGCTCTGTCCTTGCCTGTCACTCGATGGCGGTCTTCGGCCGCCCATAAGAAGAGGAGCGTCGGCCAGAGCTACCCGCTGCGACGCCAAGTATGCGATGACTTTCGAGCGCAACATTCGCACCTTCCGGCCAGCCGTGCTCTTTTGCTCAACCGCAGGCAGGGCTTTTGATCAGGGAGGGTATCCCGCAAGTGGGTTGCTAAATATACCCCCAGGCTGTAGCGTGGGCGAGAACGGAGGTGGGATGGGAGATGGTCGCTGAGTGGGTGCTTTGACGTTTTATCACCCTGCCTGGTAGTAGCCCCGACGACTGATGACCGATGTGTCTTTGCTAAAGAGTCGTGAGCTGGTGGAGCCCATTGCCGAGAGTCTTGAGATTAGTGAGAGGGAATTCAGTGGAAGAGATGGCCACCGAAAGCGTGCATGTACCTCCATCGTGTAAGCAGGTACCGTCGTTTGTGGGAGAGCCTTGAGGCCTTGAGGGCATAAGCCGATCATGCAGGTAGAGAGTTGAGGCAAATGAAGGTGCGGATGGTGTGGGTGTGAGAAGCAAATGGAGTCGAGCAATGCGGGTGGCATGAGTGGGTGAGGAGGATGGTGCTACGAGCAGGGTACGAGTGCGGACAGAAGGCCTGCAGACGGCGGTCCAAGTTGAGTGAGCCCCTTGTGCACGATATTGGCGGCATTAGAGGTCTAAGAGAGATAGGTACTTTCCGAAAATTCAATCTCAGCCCGTGGTGATGGCCGCACAAATAGAGCTTAAAGTGCTCAGGCAGACAATACCCGAGTCCTAAAATATACATTTTGGACTCGGAACAGGAGTATCAGGAGGACTTGTGCAAGATGCTGGTGGCAACAAATACCCCATGGAATTTTGCCAACAATCCTGAAGTTCGGAAGTTCCATCAGAAATGGATTAGTGGAAACCTGAGGGTGCCAGATCGACACACATTGTCGGGTCCTGTTCTGGATGTGCTGGCTCAAAGGGTTGAAGAAAAGATGAAGATTATTCTGAAAGGCCAGATGGTGACAGGGCAATGCAACGGATGGAAGAGTAATGCGAGGAAATCAACGGTGCTGTCAATGCTGACATATGAGAATGAGGTTAGGCTCTTCGAAGTCTTCACTCGCCAAATTGTGCTACAACTGATGCTTGCTTATCATAGGCCCATATCCTTCGTGATCATGACACTTCTGCCGACCCTAAAACTGGCGAACAACTCCTCAAGTTGGTGGTCTCCAATATTGAGTATGCCAAGCGTGTCTTCCTTTGCACTGTCATTGCATGGTGCTCTGATGATGGTGGTGATGCGAGGAAAATGAGGCGCCTTCTTGCCAAGAAATATCCATGGATGATTGTTGTTCTATGCTGGGCACATCAGATCAACTTGACAGTCGGAGATATGTTGAAGCTGAAGGCACCAATTTTTGAATGCATACCACAGGCCCTCTCAGTTATCACCTGGTTTAATAGTCATAGTCGTGCCCTGGGAATGCTGGCTGTTGAACAGAAAAGTATGAGCCGTAAGAAAGAGCTCACCTTGATCCTTCCTGTAATCACCCGCTGGACAGCACATTATTGCTCACTTTCCCAGATACTTGAGGTTGCGGGACCGACGAAGGCATGCTTTGCCAAGTACCCGCAGGAACTCCTTGCATGTGCAGGACCAAAGCTGGAGGCAAAGGCAAAGGCTCGAGAAATACAGGCAATTGTCAAAAATCCACTGTTTTGGAATCAGGCCCGCAAGTAAGCAAAGCAGCGCATGTTCGCTGGATATTACTCACTGTTCACCAGAGGCAAAGAGTACTTGGAACCACTTGCAGTTGCAGCGCACATCACCCAGGCTCCAAACACACGGCTATTCCATGTCTTACTCACCCTTGCCAATCTCTATCGCATTTACTCAGACCTGGCAATTGATCGCACCATTGGAGACGGTGTTCTTGCAAGCTTGGAAAAGCGCTGGGCGGTGGCAGACCAGGATGTCTTCATTGCGTGTACAATTCTCAACCCATATATTTGCCATCAATGCTTTTCCTGTGGCATTCTGGAGCTCACACCAATTGGCCTATTCAATATTGTCAATCGGGTGTGTGAGCGAGTCTTTCAAGAAGCAACAGATACACACTTCTATTCAGCCTTTATGGATTATCTTGCTGAAAAGAATGAGTTCTCGCCAGAGTGGATGAATCTTGATCTTATCAAAAAACAAGCCGAGGCAGAGGCAAGTTACACATTGCTCGGGTACTTCATAAGTTCATCAGACTGACTAGTCAACAGAAACAAGATATTGACCTCATCAAAGTCTGGCAGGGTACTGACACCCATGAGATGACAGGCCGCAATAGGCTTGTCCATCTTGCAATACGGTTGATGTCAGTGGTTGCCAACTCAGCCGGGTGTGAGCGTGGATTCAGCATGTATGGAAATATTCAGACGAAGAAGCGGTCTCAATTGGGGGGTGATGTGCGACGCAAGACAGGCATTGTTGCAATGGATATCAAGAGGGGACACATTGCTGTGGGGGTTGGACCTAGTGTTTTAAAGTCCGGTTAAGTCCGGTTATTTACCTAATTTGGAAATAACCAAGACCGAGACCGGTCACACACTCTCAAAAAAATCGGGAGACCGAGACCGGACCACTGGTGACCGGTCACATGCGGTCTTCACACGGGTCCGAACCAGTCACGACCGGTTAGGACTGGATATCCTGCTCGTTCCAATCGCTACGGGATGTCGGCCTACACGATATCTCGCCTCTCGTCACCACGCCAACCACCCCCCTGCAAACGAAGAGCCGGGGGTTTACACGCAACCCGATCTCTCACAAATGAGGGATCGATCACTCGCTCAATCGCAACTCAATTGCAACTCAATTGCAACTCAATTGCAACTCAATCGCAAACGATTGTACGCCGCATCGTTCGTTCATGCCGGGCTTTCTCATCAACACCACTCTGAGCCCCTCCCTTGCAAATGAGGGAGGAAGCTCGGCTCATTTCTCCAGTCAACACCACTCCCATACTTTTTCAACACACTTCGAGTCCCTCCCTCGCAAACGAGGGAGTCGGGCTCATTCTTTCCACGCGCCAAACCCCTCCCTCGCAAACGAGGGAGTCGGGCTCATTCTATCCACACGCCAAGTCCCTCCCTCGCAAACGAGGGAGTCGGACTCGTTCTCTCTTCAACATGGCCTGTTCTC
>QGOG01003744.1:0-24515 GCA_003313185.1 Collybia sp. MG36 | reverse complement strand
CCGCGGCCTGTTGCAGGATCGATATATACGTCGATGTTGGAACAGGAACTCCAGGATATGTGTGGTGCGTGTATTGCATCTTGAACCTATGAGAACATCGGAAAACTGCGGATCAGTGTTGCAGTAACACCCTTACATCAGTTCTGGTTGTGGTATGGGAATGAGTGGTGACCGGGGATGTGATTAAGTCGATACTTACCGATTGAAGTAAATGAATTCTTGAGTAGACCGAGGGAATCCTAAAACACTCCCTAAAGGGCGGATCAGAACAACAATTCAAGTGACAACAGGGAACAAACATAGGTTGGGGAAAGTATCGGAGACGCTAAAACCGGATCATTGAGCGGTGTAAATGTGCAAAGCTCACTAGACCTCACCGGTACACGTCAAATACAGGATTTAGGCTGGAATTGATGTATCAGACAGCAGTGGGTTGAACATAATTCTGACCACTCACACACCAATCGCACGTTGTATGGGACTATGCATACGGCACGCTGGTGTCGTTGAAAACGTTCCATTTGTTGCTACTGGAAGCGGAAGTTGACCCTTGGGCGGGTATGTCACAAACTTATCGAGGTAGTCTGTGTATCCGCAGGTATCTGAGATCTTTTGGAGGGTGTTCCAGAACGAAGAATTGAAGGGGAAGAGATTTTTGTTTGCCTATTGCAGGATGCAGTTGAGCATGATGGCAGTCTGCCAACGGAACCGTACCTGTGCAAAGCGAAGTGCGGGAATATCCTGCTGGACGACACCGTAGGAAAGAGACGGGTCAGCAATCCAGATCCCTTGGAGCTTAAGATCCAAGCCAGGATGTTCGTAGATCCAGTTTGCAATGTATGGGACATCTGTACGATTCTTATCAGGTGTTTGGTTATCCGTTGGGTTCCATTGCTTACAAAAGCCAGCATACTAAGCGGTGGACACATAAGCACACACGTTATTTAATTGAACCAATCAGAAGAACTCACGCTTTCACCAGTTAGATACAGATTATTACCTTTCAGTTCACTGAACACCTCCAGGAATTGCCCCAAGAATCCAGTAAGCTGCTCGGCTAGCTGGTCATCATTGGTGATATTTGGGGCTCCTTGGCTGAATCCGGTCTGGCAATTATGTCGAGTCAGCATCTTGTTGAGAGGATTCGAAATGATGCGACTAACCCCAACAGGCTGCTCGACCCATAGAACGTGCGAGAGGTTCGTCCATGAAAAGGGATTCCTATGAATGACTCCTCAGTATGGAGATATATGAAATGGCATCGTATAGCGTACGGCGTAGGCGCAGCCTGACCCCACGACCAAGCTAACAGCGACTATATCAATTCGGATGAAAATAGTGGGAATGAATTGGCTTACATATCGGTCCATTTTCCTGCAAGAACCCTTCGAGTGAAGAACATCCAGGGCCACCTAGATGATCATATTTAATGGTGGTGGCTAAAAGTTGAGAATACATACCGTTGGTCCAAAACACCAGATCTTTAGTATTCGCTGGGTTGTTTGTAGGCCAGAACCTGGGTAAAATTGCGGCTGAGTGCATGGCGGGTGAAGGCCGAGGGAGGCATACCAGAAGAAGAGTTTTCTTGTCTCCTTTGGATCGCCCGAGATCGGCAACAACCCGGCCCAGGACGGTCCAGCATCAAAATTCACTAGTATGATGTAAATATCGTGACCGCGATAATAACCATGGGTGAGACCAACCATCAGGAATTTTTGTTCCGTCAACGAGGAACTTTTTCGCGGCCGGGTTGGAGAAGGTGACGGTCGAGCCTTTTTTCTGACCAGCTGGAAGGGGAGGGGGTACGGGTCCCAAAAAATCGCGCATTCGTTCGATCTGCTCGCGTTGTAAATCGATCGCGTCTTCCATGCCTTGCATAGCGCCGCCAAGCGCGGAGACGCCATACAAAGGCAGGGACAATAACAGGAGTGCTGAAGATAATAGAAAACCACGCATTGCGTTTCTGATTCACAACTCTCTCTGCTGAGTTTACCCCGATTTATAGAGTAGGTGCGAGATTAAATTAGAATTGCGGTACATGTGCGCAAGCTGGAGGTGAATCAAAGAAGGGAGATTCGAAGAGCGTTGGCATCATGTGGACAGTCCTGGTGCAACCCCGGTGCACTTGCGCTGACTCACGGCAGATGGCAGCATGAACAGAGGCATCTTTTCGGAAGCCATTAATGATTATTCCAGGGAATATAACAATGCAACTTACTCAATATTCTCGCCTAGCGAAGAGGAAGGGATGAAACTGGATGTGCCAATAAAGTCTGGTAAGTGGTGGGTGGAGCAAGCTCCGTCAGCTACCTGTTTATCTCCCTTCAGTGCATGTGGTCGGAAGTCGATGACGGTAGACCGTGTCCACCTGCTCTCCAAGTGGGCTCAAACTTCTCAACTGCGCACATGTGCATACTTGCAATGAGCCAAATGTATAACTCGATTATCGGGCGGGCAGCCCAAAAAGCTGTTGAACGCCTAAACGTTCACACTGATCATGAGAAACTTCTGTGCTGAAATCTATACGGGCCGGAACGCAGATATTTTTGAGAATGAGTTGAGATAAAGATTTGAAAACGATCAGGTTCACAGTTCACTCAATGCTGAGCCCGATTACGTAACAACGACGACATCCTAATTCGGCAATCCATAATGACATCTGAGCCCCTGAGGTGTGATGCCTACAAGCCACTGCAGCTCCCACTGTGGCGGACGGACATCGGTCATCCCTAGCACCTCAGCACGATCCGGTCTTATCCTCTAACGATATAACGACATACCAACGACCGCAAAGACTTTATTTAACGAATTTTACGCCGCCCGGAACATTTACCACAACATTGCATCGATCGCCATGAGCTCTGACTCTCATGGTTCCAATGCAACCTGTCATAAGGAAGTGGCACCAAACGGCCCTTCCTTGTTTCAGCACGGCGATCTTGTATTTCAAAGTGCGTTCCATAGTATGCAATTGAACCCACCCCGACGCTAAATATCGCCGGAATGAGTAGCATATCATGTATGGATTTTCTTACCAAGGCAAAGGGTTGAGATCGGTCCCTGAATAATACTGTGCAGGTCGGATGGCTCATTGCTGGTTTCTTCACCTTGGTCGCTACCGCCGCATCGATTTGGCTTGTGAATAAACATCTTCAGTGGTATACAAATGTCTGTCCTATTGGTCATTATTCTGTCGTATCTCAACTCGTTCATTTTCATATTAGAAACGGGAGCAGCGATGTAAGTGTCGTCACTGTCATAGAAATGTAGATTGAATCAACCCCCTAGATATCGTTCGCCTGCTATTTATGGTGCCGATTTATGCTATCATCAGCCTTGCGTCGTTTTTATTTTGGGTAGGTGCTGGAAAATAGTGATCAACATCTGATTTCAGTGATATTTTACCAGAATCATTCAACTCCCCTGCTACTGATACGTGACGGCTACGAATCGACCGTTTTGACCGCATTCTTCTATCTCCTCCTTATGTATCTGTCGCATGACCCAGAAGAACAAAAGGCGGTTTTTCTCAAGGTTGGCCTATCGAGAGAGGCTGATCGAATCGCAAGGCAGAAGGGAGATAAAGTAGAAAAATGGGTTTTCCCGATGGGATTTATAAAGTGGAAACCGCAGGTTTGGATTTTTGCCTGTCAATCGCCATTTCATTGCTGAAGACACCATTTAGGACGGTTTATATTTCCTTCAATTAATGAAATGGGGTGTACTGCAATATTGTGTTATCCGCCCCACGTAAATAGAGAACCAACCCCCTTGGAGCAGACACTTATCTCATGCCTTAGAACAACCCTGGCCGCTGTAATCATGGACTATATGGGGCTCTATTGTGAGGAGTCCTGGGGCTTGGGTTGGGGGCATGTATATGTCAGTCCCCTCTTTCTCCGGATGTGTAGAACCAACTAAGAACACGCCTAGATCACCATTATTGTTTCCCTATCTGTTACGATTGCCATGTACTGTTTGATTCAACTCTACGTCCCTGTCGCAAAGGATTTAGCCCCACATAAGCCCCTCCTCAAGCTATTTGCTATCAAAGCTGTTGGTTAGTACCACCAACAGCCGTTCCAATAATGTGATGAATAAACCTAACCATTGGATAGTGTTTCTGACGTTTTGGCAAGCAACTTTCCTGGCTCTCCTAAGCATGTTTGGAGTCGTAAAAGATGTGCGTGATTCACTGACCACTCGGGCAAATGACGAGCAATTTTCTTGTCAGACCAAATTCATGACAGCGGCTGATATTAATATTGGTATTGGTGCTCTGTTAGAATGTTTTGAAATGACGTTGGTACCTGCACATGCTCTACAAACAATAATTAATTTTATTTTCAGAATCTTTGCATTTCTTCATATCAAGGCCTTCACCTATAAGCCTTATCGGCCTTTCCATGCACCCAAGTCAGCGGACCCTCCTCCTGAAAGAACGCCCCGTTTGCGCTCCTTAGGCCATGCAATGGATTTTCGAGAGACATTTAGGGAAATATGGATTGGTTGTATCTATGTCCTGGATAAAATCCGGGGTCGGGAACCCACTCCGGATCTTCGTGTCAAACGGGCTGCCTATTATGAAGGAGCTTTTGGAAGGCCAAGACCTTCATACGTCGTGGGGACAAGAAATTCTGCAAGAGCAAAACCTATCTCTTCTAGGATGGAAGTGGAGGTCGACGAGCAAATTGAGGTAGAGGTCGGAGGCGAACGACAGTGGCTTGGTTTGGGCGATAATTACGGGTATGGGCTTGGATATTTTGAGAGAGAGAGGAGTGACAGCCTTGAAGTTGAAATCGCCAGGGAGCTTCAAAGACGCGGATACACCAGTGGTGCGAGCTCCACTCATTTCTTCCACTGGATGAAACTGACAGTCGACATAGAAATTCCGGGCCGCGGCCACATTCCACCTGCTCATGCAAAGGAGTCCACTCGTGAGAAACCGGGTCGACGACGCTCGTGGTGGCGGACTGCCTACAACCGGATATCGCAGACAGGGCAGGAAGGAGGCGAGGCTGCTTTCTCTGCACGACGTTCTGCTGTGTCCAAATCGAGGTCAAGGTCACGCCGCCAGCCCAGACACCATGAAAATGGTCATGGGCACCAATCATTGCATGAACATCGCGATCCTGAAGACCCCCCTCCCGCCAGTATCATCCACACCTACCGGAAACAGCAGCGGCGGACAACTGAGAGGGAAGAACAAACCGAAAACCCCGCCCCACAACTTGGGCAGCCTGAGGGAGATATGTCAACTCCTTTAGACGTGTACCAACAACGCCGAACGTCAAATCATACACGGGGCAATCTTTTGAGGAGCACAGACTCGCTTGATCCATACCATCTCGCCATACCCGGGGTCATCACCTCAAGTCGTGCGATAGATCCGTCACCTCCAATCATGGTGCAAGGCACGCCTGGCTTTCCGAGACACCCTTCCCTGCTATCATCCCCTCAGGATTTTACTCGTTCAGACAGTCTGCTGGGACGAGTATTTCCGGCAAACACGGATGTATCTTCAACTGAACTTGGTCACAGCGAAAGTGCAAGGTCACTACTTTCCACGGTCGGGAGCGATGCTCATCATTCAAAAGCGACCCCTAGACCCCGCCTGATACTCACCACCCCTCAACCCCTTAGTCGAAGTTCTGATGTGGGCATTGTTCAACCGCTATCATCGCGGACCTATCGAGCAGCCGATAGTATTGGGCGAGTCCCGGTGGCTATGGTGGCTGAATTTATTGAAAGGTATGACGGCGCGGCGCCCGGGCCATCAATCCGGAAGGGATCGCACTTTCGCGAACCTGCTGCATTGATACACGCTCCCCCTGTTTCCGACCAGGATATAGCCACCTCCCTACCCCGAAGTAAGGATTACATTGCGGAAGTAAATTTAATGCAACCCCCAATTGCAGAATATCAGCCACATTCACCCTCTCGTTCTCAGGGTTTGCGTCGTAACTCTGCTCAAATACATAAACCCTCCGAGGCACCTTCGAAAAAGCATCGATCAACGCTACCTGCCGTGGATCCGAATACATCAACTGAGTCATTTTATGCGGATGGCTCGACATCGACTAGCACGAAAGGGCACTACCACGCCTCAGCACCCATCGCTCCAGCTTCCATTTCAACTCACAATGATGGGACTCGCACGTCGACGGGTAGCGCCCTAAGTACCCAAGCACAACCATCACACTCTGGAACCCTAGCAACCGTCAAATACCACTCTTCAAACCACGAGGATATACTAGTGCATAATCAATACATACCCCCTGCTCAAACCCCACCTCATTTTGGCCCTCTGAACAGCAGCTGGCTGCCACAAATTGTGCCCTCACATCCCGAGTATCGCGATTCCGCCCCCACTAATAATGCTCAACCCTCACC
Organism: Collybia sp. MG36; assembly: GCA_003313185.1. Classification (NCBI taxonomy): domain Eukaryota; kingdom Fungi; phylum Basidiomycota; class Agaricomycetes; order Agaricales; family Clitocybaceae; genus Collybia; species Collybia sp. MG36. The sequence continues at coordinate 18,122 of QGOG01003744.1, read as the reverse complement.
ACCAGGACACAGGCCCTGGCCATGACCTTATACGTCCCCTCATGCTCATGATTATGACATCTTACGATCCCATTAAGATTATAACCTGTTTGCCCCGATGCCTCGATTTACATTCTTCACATACGTATCATTATTCCGTACACCACTTCGTGCTTCTCTTGACCTGAGGATCACAGCCATCTGTCGCGTACCCCCTGTATCATCAATTTGAGACAACAATACCCCCCGTAGTCATATTCCAACCAAGCCATTCATAGGTTGAACCGAGGACAGTCCCTTCAGGTGTGTGGTATTTGAGGAGGGATCGATGCATACCAGGTTGGAGGTGTATCTGATTCAAGGCTTGCATATCTTCCCCTGATAAATCAACCAGCTATAAAAAGAATCAACATCGCCCGGACCATGGAAAGAGGAAACAAACCGCCAAATTATCTTTCATTCTCGCTTTTAGGAATGACAATTGTCCCGCGTTGTGCACCCCAGCTCAACACAACCTGCGCAGGTGTTATTTGAAGGCGACTGGAGATTTTGTTCACGGTTGGCTCCTCAAGTAGGGTTGTGGAGCGGCCTAAGATAATTTAATCTATCCTTGGAGCAACATTGCACCTCATACCAAGCGGGGAATACGCGGTAAGGATGATACCCTTTTCTTCGCAGTACGATTTCAGGTCACCTTGAGGGAGACATGGATGCAGTTCGACCTGATTGGTAGCCGGAATAATTGAACAATGGGGGAGCAGCTCGTTCAGAGTCTTGATCGAAAAATTGGAAACTCCAAGAGTCCTGACTTTGCCTTGGGATCGCATAAGGCAGGTTAGCTGGGTGCTGGCCGAAAATCAACCACGCACCTGTTTCAAGGAGTTTCTCCATTTCCTTCCACGTCTCAATGAAGGGAGGGTGCTCATCGGGGCCTCGCACACTTGTAGCTGTTTGGTTCCCCAAGGCATATTAGCCTACCTCGTAAGGGAATGGGGCGAAACCATCTTACCGTTTGCGGCTTGGGGCCAATGCATCAAGTATAAATCGATATATTCACAATTAAGCAAGCGGAAGGATTCTTCGAATGCATCCGACACTCTGTGATGGTCGACGTTGCTAGAAAACCATATTAACACCGTGGGGGCGCGGATGGGTGGGATGAGCTATGTGTATGAACTTACCCCAGCTTCGTTGTCAGATAGATCTCACCTCTTGGTACGCCAGAGGCACGGATGGCTGCACCAACCTGTGCTTCATTCCCTGTACAAACTCACAGGTTAGGATGATATCCAACGAATCGAGGAAAATATAGTCACCATATCCGCTGGCCTGCGTAGAGAGATTATCCTCAATGACATAGCCGTGGCCAATTGAATGCATACCGTGTCAAAATGCCGATAGCCATTCTGGAAATGCACATAGATGACTCATGTTCCGTACACTCAGTGCGAATTCAGAGAGACTAGACGAACCTTCAAGGCTTTCAAACACATATCATAGACACGCTGTCCCCCGCCCACGCTTCCCATCCAGCACCTAGCATCGGTGATGTGAGATTGCGCTAGAGATGCCGCTTCGCTACACACCCCATCCCCACTGAAGGGATTTTGGTGCCATCGTTGAGACTGAAGGCCTGAATTTTCGCGCTAATACTCATTACGCTGGACCGACCTTGGGCTCTAAAGTCGCGCGGAAGCAAGCTTGCAGGGCTCCGAGTCAGGGGCTAAGTTGGAAACATCTGAGTTAGCGGGCCGGATTGCGCGGAAGCGACGGACCGCCCAGCCCGATTGGCCTTTCAATCTCAACTTGGGCATGTAAGTGTGGCCAACGGTGTCTAATTGCTAAACAAGAACGATCGGGTATGATAACTAGTCATACACATTCCATGATACAAATCAAAGCCTGGGATGCTACGAAAACAAGAAGGACGCGACGGTGAGACATGCAAAAAAATACAATTTATGGACTTGAGAGCGAGGGGATAGCGAAAATCCACAACTGGAGGGAAAAGTTTTGGACAGTGTGAAATGGCGGGATTGCAGGATTATTCGAGGTCCGAGGCAGCCTTAAGTCCAAGCGTTCCGCGTTGAAGGCGGACTACATAACCGCTGATCGACTCCAGTTCGAGGTTATTGATTGCGTATTCTGGGTGGACCACTCGTCGTGCATTGATTTTATTGAGGATTGTTTGAGTCTCTTCCAAGTCCTCTGGGGCCATGTAAAGGCTTTGTATCTGATCACCACATTTGGGCTTGTGGATGGGCGTCGCTGGTGGGTGGATGGTAGTTTCGAGGCGGGCGGGATCTATCACTGGTGCAGTGACATCCAAGAGCTCTTTTCCGAACCGCCCTAACCTGAAGAGACGTTCGTGTTGCTCAGGCGACGTTGGATTGAATAAATTGACACAGAAGTCCAGCGATTTCTGGAGCTCGTTTTCGGACAAGCGGGTTCCCATGTCAGAAGCGCCTTGGATGACTGCCGAAGGATGAGAAAGACCACTCGGGTCACAAAGCGTTTGAATTACCTGGGCGGAGGAAAGCGAAGGCACGATCATAGTTATCTTCGTCAACGTCAGATAAGACATCACTACTTTGGGAGCGTATTTGCTTATATGCGCTCAAAACTACGACTTGGAACCTGGATTTTAAGAGCAGATAAGAACCAGCATGCAGTGGATCTACGCCTGAAATTACCTAGTGTAGCTCGTAGCCACACGTTTAGTGTGCCATTCAGCTGCTGTTGCTTCCGAGCAATCTCCACGGATGGAAGCACATATCGTGGATGCAGCAGAGAGGGCTGAGGTTAGTGCAAGGTGCACACCACTGGAGAAAAATGGGTCTATAAAAGCTATAAATGGGCTAAGAAGCCTGAAGGAGGAGAATTACTGGGTAATCATACCTCCAGCGTCTCCGATAATCCTGTATCCGTGGCCTGAGTATGAAGCAGCGGAGTAACTGTAATCGCTGGCGCTATGGACACTTTCGGCCTGCATTTTTCCCTTGTCGGTAATTAATTTCACCAGGCCAGGTGCGAGGGAAAGGTTAGAAAGATAGTGTGAAGTCATTGTAGAGCCCTTGGGATTCGGCGTTGCACCAGGAGAAAAGGGTGTTGGCGCGGGGGGCATTTTGAGCTTCTCATTGTAGGCGTGTTGGTTCATGACAACCCCAACAGATGTAGTTCCGTTATGCAAGGGGATAAACCATGCCCAACCAGATTCATCTAGGAAATGATTCGAAGATTAAAATTCACGATTTCAATCAGGTTAATTGTGATACCCATCAATGCTTCAAACCAAGGAGCTCCTTGCCGCTTAGTGTTGACGCCATAGGTACCAACATTGGTCCAGTAACCCCATACGGCTATGTTCTTCAGCGAGGCATTGAAATGTCTATTCTTCAAATACCTGGTCGACATGATACCACTGCGGCCTGTCGCATCAATGACATAGGAAAAGAATGTGGTACCAGTGACGCTGGTCGGGGTAACTGGATCCTTTGGGGGACTTTGTTGAGCGAGTAAAAATTGATTGGTACTCAAGTCGGTCGCGATAGCGGGAGACGGTGGCGGTGACATGGGGACTGGGGGTGGTGTGTGGGTCCAAGAAACGGAGATAGGCTTATTGGGATCTGATACAGAGAAAGCGATGGAATTGACTTTGGTTAGCTCATAAACCGATGCTCCCGACGAGCGTGCGTGGTTCATAAGCATCTGGTCGAATTCAGACCGGACCTTGAGATATGGTTCAGTTGGGCCCAGGGTTGTGAGGCGACAAAAAAGCATACGACATTCCACGCGTTGTTGTAGTGTCCCAAGGCCACAAAGTCCGTGTCTGGACGTTATTTGAGCTCGTGCACTGAAGGTGCGCGAATAACTTACATCCTTCACGTTTGAATTGATTAAATTTAATCGCGGATCCCGGCTAGAAATACCGACGATCAATAACTTAAGCTCATTGATATCATGGACCATAGCCAGTTACCTTGCTAACGAATCCATAGGCGACTAGTTTCTCCTCCGCCCCAATGAAGCGAAGGTAGTGGCGGATGGAAGGAATGAGACTCTCGCCGACATGGTATCTGTAATGGTTGTCAATGGCTGTCGGAATGATTATATATATAATTTACCGCGGGAACTTGGAGGCTTCAAACACTGTGACTTGTATGCCCTCTCGGGCAAGTACGGATGCGGCATACGATCCAGCAGGCCCCCCGCCGATGACGAGGACCTGGGTGTGCTGCGTAGATGGTCAATATCAGCAAGTGCAACTAAGACATATCATCTTACGGATGGGGGTAACGTGTATGAGGTAGGTGCGGAGGATGTCATATTGGAAGAATAGGGGAAAATCATGAGATGGTGGATTCGGGAAATGTTGGCCTTTTATAGCACACACAGCTAGCTAGTAGTCATTTTATTCCTTATGGGGCGGGGGGCTCGCGATCGGAGTCCACGGACTCGAAGAGAAAAGACGATGAGTAGAAACAACAGAGTTCTACCTATCCTTTCCAGAGGAATGGTCTCACAAATCCAATACCCTGGAAGGCCGACCGGAAACAAGACACAGAAGGCAAGTATCCGAACCCGTAAGTTATAGCAGTTTTTCAGACTATTTCATCTTGGCTGGTGAAAAATAGCCTTCCCCTCGTTCCTTCTTTGCCTCACATGGCTTTCACATGGATGTAGATCCCATCCCCACTTGGTGATCCAATAGTGCTTTCTTCTCCTGGAATCGTTAGAGCCAGTCCAGCGTTTCGAATTTTGTCAACATAGCGCTCTTCGAGATGTTCTCTCGATACCGAATGTTGACGAGTCTGGAACCAGTTCCATGTTGAATAAGTCACAGATGTTGCTCCCGCGTTCTGGCCCCGCTTGAGACCACAGTGCAACTCTGACTAACGTCTACCAAATGGCTATTCCCAGGAAGACACCTTCATACGTGTAGGAATTTTACCGTGCATCCCGATTCCACGTGGCTCGGAGAGAAGTGGAGTTGGGGAACCTTACTCTTCGCGTGAGCAGGCTGTTGGGTGACAGGATGCGACTGGTAGGCCACTAATCGCAAGACTCTGAGTTATTAGAGTGGGTACCCTTGTTTACAGATAATGATGGCGATGACTTTCGGAGTTGGTGAGTGATGACGAGAATAGTCCACTTAGGGATGTGCATTGCCAGGAAGGAAAAGATTCGTAGCTCGTGGAAAAAGCTTTAGAAGAGGAAGGCCATTTTGCAAGGGTTTCAAGTCCAGAGTGTCATGATCGATAAAGAGGGCAAATAACTTTGGGCCCATCGTCTATTTGTCATTGACGATCCGCGGAGGCAACACTGCGAATGGAAAACATATGAACCATCTGGAGAGATGGAGCAATCTCCTTCATCTTGGGTTGGAGTTGATGATGATATTTCGACGGGCCAACCGGATCGAACGCGAGGCGACTCGAGGGTCGACCATAGGCAAACGAGGATTGTTCAAGGTGGGTATAACACCTCCAGCGATAAACTGCATTACTTCCCGGCTTGAATAAAACGTGAACAATGCGTGTCATAAATCAGTTGCCCACCACTGGGGGTCTCACCACCCTCTGTAGCTCTACTGATGATCAAGGCGCGAGGGTCATGTAGAAATGATTTACACACTTATTGCAAGCGCTCAAACCCTTTACAAATACGATGTGACAGTGACAATTTTTGATCACGTGGAAAACGCGACTTTGTGACCAGTCATGAAATTTCACCTCGCTTCAAGTTTAAGTTATCTTCCACCTTTCTTGCAGAATATGCGCCGTCTTGTTGAGGCAATATGACCTCGAATTCTCTTGTGCAGTTGGGAAGATATTTGGATTACCTGGGAAATCGACAACCGACAGTTGATGATCATTCCAAAATTTATAGTTGCGTCCATCCAAGGTTGGGCCAAGTGCAGAGCTGAACCATTGCTGCGACGCAGACTTTATCGACCAAACGATAGCCCTTCCAAACTCCCCCCTTGCTCGGTATACCCCGACCCTTCAAACTGTAATATACGCGGTCAAGAATATTCTTTTCCCGCACCTCGCCAGGCAACGAATACCTGACCTTCTCAACCTGCTCACCACGGTGGAATTTTATCGTAAACATGCTTTCGCCCAAGCTGAGTGCGCCCTTGTGTGGCAAGAGCACTATAAGGAAGACCCTGATGTTGTCTTGTTGACACCCGAGGAGGTACTGGTATTCCAGTCAATGAAGAAGGATGACGCTCTATTTCGCGAAATGTACATTACATGCATTTTCCAGTTTTGTGCGCTTGTAAGTGTTTATCTCATAATGACACACAGGCTATGGACAACACCCCAGGATATTTATAACATTTGGACAGCGCCACCCGCCTTCACCGATTTTTGGATACATTTCAACGAATATTTCCCATTTTTAAACGAGCATTGCGACCAAAAATCGCCCCTCCTTTTCCAGTCAGAGTTGGATGATAGTGAGAGGGACACCTTCAAAATGATCGGTCGGAAATCCTGTCGGATGGTTCAAGAAACGTATGCTTGGGCGATTTCCCATCAAGAGGATGGGTGAGGAATCCTTCACTTTACCCTCCCCCAAAACTAATGATACCACTAGCCAACCGATTACAGCCCTGTTTCAGACGGCTAAATTTCGCGAACGATTTCCCACCCCCGTCGATTACAACGCACTCACAAAACTTCTTAGTTGTTACATTCACAAAGTCAAAGGTGTGGTAAGGGCGGTTCATGATGCGTTCAAACCGGACAGGCCGACTTTTCCTCGATGAACAGCTGCTTTTTAATATGTACACAATATTATTTCATCAATCCCACTGTATCTTTTTAGAGTATGCTCTAATATTTGACACGATATTGTCCTGGATTTCATGGCCCACCCCAGTCGCAACCTCGAGGATTATCTCGTTCATCCTGGTAGAACCCAAAATATCAACATGATCACTCGTGTTTGCTCCTCCCCTAGGAATGGACGGAATAGGCCGGTGTGGAAGCTACCGAGGAAATATCAATGTCTTATGGTGTCGATAGCAAACTTTGTGGCATGGCTTACTTCGACTGTCGTGATTTTAATGCCGGCTGGATTCCACCTCGGCCTTTTCCAACCTTCTACGCACATGGCACCCAGGCTTAAAAGACTAACTGTGCCATCCCCTTCTCCCATCTTTACCCCATTTCGAACCTAGAAACGCATGATTAGAGCATGATCCGGCAAGTAGCGTGCTGGCGGAGCCACCTTTGGGACATTCGTTTCATTCGTATACTCCGCGTCTATCCAGCTCTTTCGAGCTAAAGGCATATCAAGTGCAACCCGAGGAGTAGCGCAACCGTCGACCGACGGGTTCGTGCATACTTTGTCGGGGACATCTTCATCATGCTCATAATCTCCTCCTGCATACCTTCCCCGGGATCAATGAGAGGGTGAAAGGCTGTTAGTGACTCACCAATATGACCGCTGTAAGGAGGTAAGCATCTTGCTCAGGTTAATGGGGTGAATTGACCTGCCTCCGTTTCTTTGCCATGTCCATAGGCACAGATAATTTTCATCGAGGGTGCGTAAGGCAACCTGTCGCATGATACCAGTCAGAGGATACTTAATGTCGTCTGGACGTTCAACAGAACAAACCGAACTTCCAGCGGATTGCTCCACCTTCTGTGATCTAAATCATTCTGTCTCAATTTCTCGTCGTCTCTTTCGATGCCAAACGAATAGTTGGTAGCAATCATTTTCTGAATTCCAGAATTATTGATCACCCACAAAAGGGCTTGAGTTAACTCACCTGGAACGTGGAAGGAGTATGCTGCAGAATCCAGGAACCTGCCTCTTCTGAAGTCATATTGCCTGCCTTGTTGCCATTGCTATCGGCAAAGACAGGTTCCACGTTCCTGAACGCAATGAGCTCGCCATGGCTGTGGGTCGCATCAGACGAATCATCTGGCGCATGAGTTGTATTGCCCCAGATTGCGTCGCCTCCCTAGGCTGGCTTAGATGACCCTTCTCATTAAAGGTGCATGTTTCTACCTTGATCCACATACTCGCACTTCCCGCCCAGCTCCGGAAAAGCCTTTTCCGTTCGCTTCTCGAGAAAAACCTTTCGAGAACTTGCATAAAATTGAGACCGACATCGCGCCGAGAAAATAAGAACGGACCATAGGCTCCAGCAGGATTCATTTGGACTGTGTCTTTCATTTCGCCTGACAAAAACGCAGCCATGGCCTTGGCCTTGAAGGGGTCAACGCTTGAATCGAGTGAACAATCACGAGCACCAATGATGAGTACTCACGACACCCTGGAGCGGGGGTGTTATGATACATTCGGCTGGTAGACTTTCAGGGTACTTACAAGATGTGTGCCCGCAATGGAAACGTAGGTGTCAATATGATTCTATCATTGTGCTGGGTCAGAGGTGCCCATCAGCTCGAACTGAAATCTTACCTCAACCCAATCATGTCCACCGCCACCATGTTGAGGCGATTCAACCCATTTAAAACTGTAGTCTTGCGTGAGAAAAACGGGGCGAAATTAGCGGGATACAAACTCACAAATACTGAGACCATGAAATGCTTCATGAAAAAATAGGATGATGGACGCAAATGTAGAAATCGTACCAAAAGTACCTGTGCAGAGCATAATCATGTGTTCATGCCAATCCGTATGGGTGAGAGGCGTACCGTGGAGCCCATGGAATGCGCGGCAATAACAACCTTCTTGCGTTGGCGACGTCTAGGGACTTGGATCGTGCTGTGATGGATGTACTGTAGCGACGGAACTCACTTGAGACTTTCGATGGTAGTCTTCAGCTTGGAGAAATAGCCATCCCGTTCCTCAAGGTTATAATATGACAGTCGCCAATCATACGCGGCGAGATACAAATTATTTGTATCGTAATTAACCACAGCCAGATTCTCAACGATTTTGGACCTATGCATATTCGTTCAATCAAGCGCATATTACAACATGTTGGATAAACACACCAGATCCAATATCCCTGAATAAAGCTGCTAGCAGCGTCTATTCCCTCCGCAGCGCGAATCTTAGCGTCTGGAGGATCCAGTCCTGTGACTGGGTCAAGCATCATTGCAGAAATCCACTTTTCTCGGTTGAATGTGACCTGAGAAACCATATTAAAACCACCCCATAGCTTTTCCCGGAAAAACGCGCGATAGTCTGGCGAAGTGGACCAAGATTCCAAGCCCTACGGATAGTGTGTAAGATGGGCACTAGGGCGATAGGAGGAGAAAAATACGCATGACGTACAGTTGACACGACACCAGGGATGAGTATCACCGGGTGCATTGCGGATAACCCCCGCGCCTTCATGCTTTCGCCAACTTGAAACTCCCTTCCATCGTTGTTGAATTTCCAGACCTCCGGGATGTTACTCCGAAGCCGTTTCCACTCTGCTTCAACGCGAGAAAAGTCAACGCCCGGTAGTTGCGGGATATTAATCGAATATTCGTCCATAATCAAAGACAAGTGGGTCTGCAGCTCCTGGATATCGCTAGGTTCGATCAGCGCAAACCCCATGAGGATTCCGACTGTATATTTGAATGAACATCCCCCCAGATTGGGAATGGACGTACGCATTATCCCTAACGGGAACAAGAATCGGCCACGGGCAATGAAGGAACGCTTGTCCTAAGCAAGATTATTAAAGATCGTGTGTGGACTTCAAATGTTCTACCTCTTTCGCGGCTTTCAGCTCCTGCACCTCTTTCTCTAACCCCTCCTTTGCATGACGTAGGTGATTTGAACCCTCGGCTACTTCGGAGGGCGAGTCTTTGGAGTCAGAGTCAGCGTTGGACCATGTCTTGGACCGTTTGGAAAGCGTCATTCGGGTATGTACAAGGAGGTAAACAAATGGTGGTCCTGATGATGAGGCGAGTCAGGCTAACAACTTGAACTGTTTGGATCTGAAGCTATTGCCCTCTGGTGTGGTTTCGTGCTTTACTACAACGGATTATTTCTATTTCTCTATCCGGGACGATTGAACCACTCTAGTTCTGGTGGCACACTTTCATTGTCAAGGTGCCACCACCAATAACCATCGAGTTTGATATTCACGATGATGGCGCCATCACGTGACCGACGCGTTTGTTGCATTTGCATATCATTCCCACGCTGTTGGTTCATCTGTCCCATTCTCTCCTTTTGCTCATCATCATCCGTGACGGTGAAGCGCCTTTGGCACCACCGACAACGACAATCTTACACGAAACATCCACGAGAACATTTTAAATCTTTGTCTATCCTACCATGGCCGGGCGCAAGTCGCCATTGCGAGACCGGCTCACGTCCAACTCGCCAGATCTCATGAAGACGTCTATTCTCCGCGAAGCGGGCATGGGATGGAGCTCACCACCCTCTAATTCGACTGATACCTCGAATAGCACGGGTTCAATCACCTCACCCTTACGGATAGCCAAACGAGAATCCCCCATACGCCCACGGCAACCAGAAATCGCTCGTCGCTCATCCTCCAGCTATAGACACGTCCGAAATAACAACCTTGTCTCTAAATCCCCATTTAAATCACAAATTCCTACACCTTTAACACTCTCACGTCCCATTGTATTTCCATCGTCTCCCAGGCGCGTCTCAGGCGAAAAGCGGCCCCGCCCATCGTCGATGCATGATCAGGCAGAAAACGAGAATGAGCGTCCATTCGCTTTGAAGCGCGAGCGTAGGCAATCCAAGACGTACCAGGGTCTCATTCAGAAGGAGCCCGTGACCAAGAGCCCTTTCCGACGGATCCCCAGCGTGGAGGAGACCCTTCCTCCACCTCCACCCTTCCCTATCTCAAGGATCCCCGCTTCTTCGTTTCCGCCGAGCCCAAACTCTCGCATCCCCACCCCTACAAGAAATGGTACTTCCCCTATACGTTCCTCCCTTGTCTCTCGCCGTATGCATGGACCGCGCCTCAGCGGCGGACGACGCGAACGAAGAAAAACGGTTTCTTTTGACGAGCGTTGCGATGTTCTTGAATTTGATCGCGAGGAAGGCGAGAGCGATGTCGACGACAGCTCAAATGAGGATGACTATGGAGAGGACCAAGACCCGGATCCATTTTTCCAGCGACCAAATTCACCACCTCGGGGGGACGACGACGACATCATAGAGGATTCTTCCTATGAGAGTATTCAGTTATCGGACATTGGAAACAACGCTCTACCCCTCATGAATATCGATCCTGATACCAGCATAACAGGTTTGGTGGAAGAGATATTCGCTTCGAACACTGCACACCTTGACAGTAGGACGAGCACACCGCCACGTCAATATGATATTCCCACAGACCTTGAGACTGAAGATGGTGTTCCATTTGGACGAAGCCATCACGCCGAACGATTTATTCAGCACCACCAGCTTCAGCAACAGTCTCCCCGACCAACGCCTCCTCATTCGTACAATGCATCCCCGCAGCAACCTTCGCTTTCTTATCCGTTCAACCTAAATCTTCCAACGCACGCATCTCCCCAGGGACCGCCTGCAACACCGCCCCGACCTTTACCTGGGACGGCAATGCCTCCGCTTGGCCGCTCAACACATATTGAAAGAGTGCGTGCTGCACGAGAGGAGCAACAAGATTCCGACGTCGGTGAATTGCCAGCCTCTCCATCTCCCCACAAAATGCTTGGCGCAAATAATATCAGACTTGAGGGGGAAAGCCTGATACCTCGGTTTGGCGTTGTGGCTGGTTTGTCCCGGTTCTTGTGAAAGTTGTGATACATATATAATTGTTTTTGTTTTTAGGCCCCCGGGGGGAATCCGAGTCTGAGGCGGATCCCTTCGCGCTCCCCAGCCTCACGGATGAATCACCACCCCCGACAAGTGAACGTCAGGATCCGCATGCCATCGAAGAAGATGATTCGATGGATCCAGCGAATCTGTCAATCGGTCACTCAGAAGTCAGTCTGAGCGAGTTCCACATTCTAGATGAGCTCGAAGATGTTGGTGACCCGAGTCGAGTCTTTCCAAAACGTGACTAATTTTTTAACAGGCGAAAGACAGTCCACAACCATCTCTTGTAGCACAGGAGCACTCTCAACCATCTGGCGGCGGTGATGACCACAAAGGGACATCTCATGAACGTGAAGGCCCCAATGATCAGAGCATCCAAGAAGCTGAGAAATCGCTATCACCAGTCGCACAACCCATTCTGCTTGCCAAACACGCCATTTCACCCCCCGGATCCAGGATCAGCAGCCTCAGTCCGATTGGAAGTAACCGAGTTGGAGTGAGGCCCAGGATCAGCAAAGACGATGTTAAGAAGAGGTTACTGCGGCGACAAAGCTTCGGGAGCCCTAGTCCGAGCCCAAGTCCCGACGTTTCCCAGGCTCCAGATCCAGCGGTAATCCAGGAAGTTGGCGGAAAGCCGACAGAAACACCACATGAGCCCACCGCAGAAACAAGTGTAGAGATACAGATAGAAATCCCACTTGGGGATACCACGGAGAAGGACTACAACCGCGACGTCCCAGAATTTTCTCAGAGTGAGAAGGAACGAGACCGGATGTCTGTCTTGACCAGCACGACTGATCTTAGTGCCGAGATGGCCACCATCGAGAAAGCCGAGAAGTTCAATATCGGTGCTATGGGCAAGACGCCCAGAGCCGCTGACGGCGAATTTGGGCTCCTGAATGTTCAGGAGCGGCTAAACCTCGACTTTGGAAGTAAATTTGGTCAAGGGGGGCTCGACATTGGGTCGTTGGCTGGCAGTGCCAGCTCACGAAACAACTCCAACATTCACGGAGCAAGCACTGGACCCGAAATTATAATGGGTAGCGTCAATAGTGGTGCTAGCAGCAGTTTGAGGATGGGCGATGTCGATGTTGATATGGACATGAAGAGCGCGCTGGATCGCCTGATGGAGGATGTGGCTGGGACACATGTTGAGAATTCGATGATCACCGATGAGGGTGATTCATTCGACCTTCCTGCGCCCAGCAAGGCTATCCCCTCCGACCCTCGGACCATGGAACGCGCCACAACTGACTCGGCCCTTCTGGGTAACGGCAATGGTAACGGGTTTATCAGCAGGAATGTTAGTTCATCGTCGACGCTTGGCATTCCTCCCCCCGTTCCGCCCAAAGATAATATCAAAAGCCGAGAGGCCTTGATTCTTGAGAAGCGCCGGGAAGCCAGAAGGCTGGAAGAAGATAGTGACGATGATGTTAAACCATTAGCTACTGGCCAGGGAAGACAAAACTTGGGCGTTGGCAGACCCAGCCGGCGGAGAAGCATGAGCACAGGTGACGCCGAGGTCCTTGGTGGTGGGGCGAAGAGACGGGGAGATGTCTTACTTGACGTGAAGGTTGATCAAACCCCAATTGATGACCCACTTGGAGATAGCATCGAGCGTGAGTTGAAGAAACTGGATCCCCCTCATAAAACTGTAAGTGTGTTCAATTTCTAGATATTTTACATGCTGAGTTTGTGTACAGAAATATCATGTTCGCGAGCATGAGGGTACCATCTATGCATCATCAGATATGGATAGAATTTCGCATATGGCAGGACCTGGAGATGTAAATGCCGGGAAAGCGTGGAGAGCGGTGCGAAGACCATCTGACATGGTTCGTATTTTTCTCTTCATCTCGCATCTGCTAAGTGTTGCCAACAGAACGAGTATTCAAAGCAGATCAAAGAATACCGCGCCCAAGAAAAGCCCGGGAAAGCCTACGGCAAGGTCTTCGTCAAGGGTTTGTTTCATCCATTTCCACCCTCTCATCAGACCCCATGCTGAAACTTCCATCACAGTGGTCGGGTTGAAGGGCATCCACCTGCCATTACCCCAACAACCGACTGCCATCACTTGCACCCTAAATAATGGAATCCACTTTGTCACCACGCCCGAATGCCAGCTGGGCCGAGATTGCCGCATTGAACAAGAATTCGAGCTGTACGTTCTTGGCTTATCTGAGTTGATTTCTTGAAATAACTTCACGATGGATTTAGGATTGAACACAGTAAGCTCGAATTCACACTCACCCTCAAGATCCGTCGGGACCCCCACATCATCGCGCAATTCAAGTCCCTCATCCCATCCCCAGCTCCACAGCCACCGCCTCCTCCCGTAGTCCAAACCTCCTCCAAAGGGGGGATGAGGAGCTTTTTCTCATCATCGCCCAAAAAATCCTCCAAAGAGAAAATTCCCCCTCCTGTCACACCTCCCCAACCTCCTATTCACCGACTCCCCGAGAATCTGGCTCGCTACCTCAAGCCAGATGGTACATTGGCTCGCGCCTTCATTTCTTTTAAGGATGTCGCACCCCGATGCGACACCCGATTGTTTGAAACTACATTCCCACTAATTGGCCAGCGGGTTGAAGTGGGCAACAAGTTTTCGACACTACAGGCCGGCGAAATCGTGTTACAGATGTTCAGGCTTCCGCCACTGCCCGGGATTCCGCCAGACCAGCTTCCGCAGAGTCTGGAGGACTGCCACCGAGGACTCCGACACATTAATTGGCATAAAGTCACTTACTTTGAGGGGACACTGACTCAAAGCGGTGGAGATTGCAGTGTAAGTCTAACCTGAAGCGAGATAGATTTGCTGTCACTTACGTCGTGATGACAGACTTGGCGTCGCCGGCAACTACGGGTCATTGGCGCCAACTTAGTCGCCTTTAATGACGTGACGAAGAAGGCCACTGCCACGATCGACTTAAAGAAAGCGGTTGCGGTTGAAGACGACCAGGAAGCTCGAGGTAATGCTCTTAGCCCGGCCTCGGGAGTGAGCGATCGTGGTCGCCGATATGCTGATGACTATGATGGTGTTTATGGCGTTGAGCGCTCCTTCCGTTTGATATTCCCACATAACCAAGAAATCGTTTTCTTTGCCGATACTGATGAGGAGAAGGCAAGATGGTGAGGATTTTGTCACATCCAATCCATTATTTTCTTTTGAACCGCTGGATTATTTTTTAGGCTTGATGTTCTACGCGCGCTGGTTGGACACATACCACCCCATCCACTGTGGGCAGAACTGCTCTGGCAGCGGCAGTATGAACTCGCGAAACGAGATCAATCGTCTCGGCCTGTCCAGCATTTATCCTCTTCACAATCATCTGCTCCACAGCATTAGGCTGGGTAGACTTTTTTCTTGTGGCATATCCTTCCGTCCTTCGTGTACGTGACCAACTTTGTTCCCCACTGAGGGCTGTTTTCGATCATATCATATCCTACTCTATCCTCTGGCCCCTTGTACTGTGCTGA
Organism: Collybia sp. MG36; assembly: GCA_003313185.1. NCBI lineage: Eukaryota > Fungi > Basidiomycota > Agaricomycetes > Agaricales > Clitocybaceae > Collybia > Collybia sp. MG36. Next base: position 2,921 of record QGOG01003744.1, on the reverse strand, counting down.
TCTGTGTATACGCCGACCGTAGTAAACATTATCGCAATCACCATGAACCCGAATTCAGCCAGGTTCTTAGCATCTTTCCATGGCCAATGTTGGCTCGGGACTAACGTTGGTTTGAGCGCCCAAAAATCGGGGCTTCGTAGTAGAGTCACTGCCGATCCAGACCGTTGATATTGAAGGCGCAAGTACACCCGCCAACTATAGTGCATAGCTATGGTTCCCCGACGGCGTCGACGCCCTGCCATGTTGTGGGCTTTCCTGCTGACTCATCACCATTACCCATTAAAAAAAACTCTCACTCCATCCTGCTTCCTCATTGCGCCCGACAATCATATACCACGAATCTCGCAATCAATAGTTCTTTCGCGATTATCAGCTGCGCCGGACCCCAGGATGGCCAGGCTTGCCGTTCCCACCTCGTTCGAGCATAAAAGCCAGCTAAAATTATAACATGGTGAGGCTTGTCTCCATCTATCAGCGCCGTGATTCATCAAACCTTGTAGATCATCTAGACCACATTAGCTCCGCGTCTTCGCGTAGGGGGCTTGTGTTTTGAATGTAGCCCATTCGAGCGTGGGCTCCGTACGGGATTTCCAGATGTCAGCCGATTTTCCAAGAAGCTAGAGCCGGATCCGAGGTGTGAGGGACATCCTTGCAATCATCCAATGGCTTACCAAACGATGAATGCATATCGCCCCGTCCGGCGCTTGCTACTTGAAAAGCATGTGCTCAAGTAACGAAACCGATCATTGTTACCAATCTGGAACAAGACACACCTGAACTAGGGGAAGTCGATACGATGATGATCCAATGTCCGTTGTTGTCTAACAGCTCCATGCCCGCGCCAATCACACCTTGAACTTTGACCGACGAGCTGTCTCGGTCGTCTACAGTAACCAGACATGGACACAAACAGGAGATTTAGTAATAGCTTCAAGATCACTTCGATGAGCTGTCCAACACATACCTGTCATTGCTATTTATAAACATTCTTGTGTTTGTGGCTCCGCAATCCTTCACAGGTATTTTTTCAGCGCTACCGCTGCGGCATTCTGACTTTTATCCCCCTCTCTTCGTCTCAACCATACAATTAGTAGCACTATCAAGGTGGGATCCTTGGGCAAAGCACCCTTGGCTTTGTCAATCCCACCACCCTCGACATTTCTGGCGCCCGGCAGAGGAAACACCCTTCAAACCAATACCTGTACATGCCCCGCTTTTTGTCGATCATTAATCAGGCTATCGGCAACTTAACCACGCTCTCCTCAGCCCCCCAAGTGCCCTCAACAGCTGATGCAGCGGCTGGTGCTCAAGCTGTAGACCGCAGTTCAGGTGGGTGTATATTATTTTCCATTGTACTCGACCCCCGGTCTCTGATACGCCCCCAGTCGCAGCACTTGCTTTTCTTGTATGGGACATATGTATCACGTTTGATGAAGAGGTCGGATTTCATGCATGATGTCTATATTGCATTCACAAAGCTGATCAAACATAGGTGAAACTGGTGTGGTCGTGAGTCCTTGAGTCTGTCGAGTTTTGTAAAAACCAAAATTCGGAGGTGTGCAGGCGGCCGTGGGCATACACGAAATTCCTGTTCTACTTTGTGCGGTATCTTCCCCTGATAGTGGAAATGTGAGTTATCATGCATTGAGGATATGATTTATCCTAAACATGGATCCCAATGCGAAGCTCCATTTTATTCGTTGGCACCGAACTGAGCCCACAGTTTCATTTTTCGCCCCATGACTGTTTCATCTGGCAAGTGTATCAGGGCGTTGCTTCCGTCGCGGTCGTTGCAGGTGTTGATATCATTCTAATCTTACGCGGTGGGTGGCATTCGTTGATATCGTGTCAGAAATTAATTGAGAGGAACTACAGTTTATGCCCTTTTCCATAACAGCCCACTTGTCCGAAGCATTGTGAGCACCTGCTTCATTTTGGAATTAGCGGGCATGTGTATTGGGCTTGCACTATCGCTGCCCGGCATCCAATACGACAGCATCTGCATTGTTACGGAGGTGCCATCGTCGCTCATCATCTACGGGTAGGTATTCTCCTTGACTCCAAAGATACTGAACCTTACGTTCTTACCAGCGCGGCTTCGATTCTCTTCCAAACGCTCCTCTTTTCACTCACGGCATACAAATTTTTTGATGCCATCCGTGAAGGACGGGGTAGCGTACCTCTCATTACTCTGCTCATGCGAGATGGCACATGGGCCTTCTTTGTGTTATTTAGTGAGTACCAAATGACCTGCCAGTGAATGCTAGATCTTGACCTCTTCACGCTTGTCAGTTGTCTATGTTGGGCAAGTCAGCTTGTATGGCCTAAAAAATCATGCTCTTGCGGGGATATTCTATGCGTGAGTACCGGCCCTGGGGCGCTCGGTTTGTGGATCACCACCTGACTTGTGCTTTCGCATTCACAGCTGGCTTTTGACCGCGTTTTCATTTTCGGCAAGTATCGCTACCTGCCTTTCCCCTCCCCCAAATACTCATATCTTGAATTTCTAGGGATATCGTATTTTGCTCAATATCCATCACTTCAGCCATCCAGCCACGACCACTCAACGAACGAGCACCAATATCCGATTCACGTCAAACATCATGCCTACCTCAGACTCCAACTATCACGAGCCAGATTCTTACGAACTCTCCCCTCTCTCTAGCACCCCAACCGCATATCAACCTTCGAGCTTTTCCTCATCAGCAACGCGATAGCTAGAACAAATCTCCGAAATTGTAGGAAACGAGAGGAAGCATAACATATTTATTTTGATTGTATTTCTAGCCACCTCGGGTACACTGTAGGGGAATAAATGAGGGCTTTTTTTGTCGGCTCTCAAGTCCGCGTAGCGAACAATTCTCGTGGGAATGACTGTTTGGCGCTTAGCACTTACCACCAAGGACACTTAGCACGGTAGC